>JAQFYM010003705.1:0-17692 GCA_034694785.1 Agrenia bidenticulata | reverse complement strand
CCCGTGGAAAAAATAACTCCCATAAATTAGGACAAGAAAAAAAATAATTCGCTTTAAACCTAAAAGAAATAAAAAAAGTCGCTCATCGCTGCATCGCTATGAATAAATAGAGTTTTTGCGTGCTCAGTTGTAAAATTTTGCTGCTTTTTGGTTTGTTTTTTTTCTTATTTCTTCTCCAAAAAGTGTAAAATCAAATCTATCATGATTTCAATAAAAACAGAAACAAAAGAAAGAAGGACAATACTCAATGCAAATGTATAAAAACATAAGTAAACAACATAAACATGTATAACTTGCAATAAAAACCATACATATTGTCTTTTTTTTTAAACACTTTTAAAATTATAGTACATAAGCACCGAACATGCATAAATACTGAAAATGATAGATTTCTCTATTGGAGGTCATAATTAAATATGCTTTAAGATTATCATTTAAGATTAATAGAAACAAATGAGTGGTATATCTAGCAATTCTAACGACACAATAAAGTAGTTAATCCATACGAATAAAAACACACTTGCCGTGTATAATTAATCTACTGTTTTGAAAAATAAAATACATTAGTGGAGCATTATATTGTGAGCAATTATGCAAATTCAAATTACCGAAAAAATGCTTTTAATTAATAAATAAATATATATACGATAAATAAAAACTTTATATTATTAAGGCGAAATGACAACGTCAATCTGTTTTTATAAAATATATAGCAAGAAACAAAAAGTCCAAGTTATAAAAATAAATTGTAATTTTTAATAAATGGGGTTCTTTTTTACTTGGATTATACTATAAAGAAAACCAAAACAATATATAGTGTACACCAAAATCTTCCCGTATGAATTTATATAAACAGAAGTTAATCTACATCAAGAGGTTTCACTATATTTTATAAAGAGTTAACATAAAATATCTATACCATATACATTTATATTTTTATAATAAGTTTCTTAAGAGGGAATATTTATTTATTATTGTAAAACAAAAAATTCGTAAACTTGTTAACGCAGAAAACAGCATTTAAGAATTTTTTGTAGTTACAAGAACACGTTAATTACAGATACATTGGAATTATACAAAAGTATGACTTACAAAAATTTTTGCCGTAAAAAAAAACATGCAATCTTAACGACATCGGTATACATCAAACGATTAAAGCAACTAAATAAAGTTTTCAATATTAAAAAAAAAGTTATTTGAATAGAATAACAGTCTATAAGATTTTTTGATATGAGATGTCAGCAAATTATAACTTAATAACAATAAAAACATCGACGATTGCCATTTATACAAAGTTTTTATTGGTTTGTCTATATCCGAATTAATAGTAATGGTATATCAAACTTTTTCCATATGAAAAAAGACACATACAAAAAAATAGCAACTTTTTAATTGCCAATGATAACTAGTCGGCTTTTTAAAAGTAAAAAAAGTAACTACAGGCTTTTATGTACTCAATACGGATTTAAAAAAGAAAGTTTACGTCGAATTGAAAAAACAGTCGAAAAGCTAGCAATACAGACAAAAGATTTAGATAAAATGATATTTTTCTTTTTGATGATCTTACCTCAGGGCATCTTGGAATAAATGCAACCAATGTACAAGCAAAGCTAAATTGTCTTTTGGCTAAAAAAGTATACTATCATTTATATTTATATTTTGTCTTGTGAAAAACGCCAAAAAACCAACCCTATAAAAAAATCGGGGCAACTTCTACACCCGGTACATGTATATGAGATATTAAAACGTTTTTAAATTAACTTATAATGTCTTATTGCAAAACTTTATTATACAACAAATATATTTGTAATAATACATAACATTGCACAGTGTCTTCTCATGTCTTTCCAATAGTCGACAAAAGTCCCACTACTGTGAAAAAATATTATATCGACAAATTTAATGCCGTTAAGGCGGTATTAAGTTTTTACAGTCTGATCAAAGCACAGAGTTTTGAAATGATTTATTGAAAAGACTTTTGGAAAATTTTAAGTACAACATCTTGCATCTATTGCTTAGCATAAAAACAAACGAGTTGGCAGAACGATCTAGTCCGACCTTTTGTCGATCGTGCGAAAATTACGGCAATGATGATTTTAATATTTGAATAAGTTACTTGCCTCCAGCTATGTCAGTACCGACAATTAATAACAAAAAAAAATAATCTTTTGCAGGTTTTTTTATGTATGGATGACATTCAATATTGCCTACTGTGTGGTTCTTGGATCTGGATTTAGATACACCAGTGTCCAGCCTAGAAAACAAGACATTATAAAAGAACTACGAATCAAAGCCGTAAAAATAGTGCAAATGCATAAAAAAGAAAACAAACTAAATACGAAAAAGGTTAAGTATCAATAGTGTTTTGTTTTGGAGATATATTAATTTTACTTAACAGATAAAAAATACAACTAGGAGAAGATAAACTGGCATTAGATAAAAATGTGTGTATATTATACATGTAAGACAGCTTTAGATGTGTACGAACCAAAAAACAGTTGTAAAATACTTAAAAGATGTATAAATGGTATTAAACTGCAATTGTTTTTAGAAAGATCAAATGTAACCTGTGAATCACTAAAAAGTTTCAAATAAACCAATATCAGATAAAAGATACCATAAATTACAACAAAAATGTGACAAAATAAAAAGTTAACTTAATAAACTTACAAGATCGGAATTTTTCAGTGCATTTATGGTTAAATTTGGGTAAAAAAGACTTTAATACAAATCTTATACAACAACTCATAGAGAGTTTGTAAATGGTATTTGTTGTTGATAAGCACACAAAAAACGTACTTGTACATTGGCTGATTAAAAAGTAATTAATCAGAAAAAACAGAATGAGACTTTTAGGTTTATCTACAATTACAAATCAAATAACGACCATTTATGTATGCAAAAAATCAAAGAATATAGAAAAAGACAAAATCTACTATAATACTATATCTAAGTAATTTAATACAAAAATTGGTTAGATTCAGATCTTAAAGATTATATTGGCAAAAAAATTTACAGAAATATTAGTTATATGTTTTTCATTACAGTTGATCTACAGTACTTATAATCCGATGTAAACATTCAAAATGGTTTTCGGAAACAATATCACTTACAAAAAATGTTGTATTTATTTCAATTAATTACAAAAATGTCTATTGGGTTTGTAAATAGCTTGATTTAGTATGAAAAAGTGCATTTAGTAACCTCGAGTAGTGCAGATTGTAGCAAAAAAGCATTAAAAGTATTCTTAATGGGAAATTATTTCCAAAAATTGCTAAAAAAGCACCTTTATGTTTTCTAGCAACAAGATGATCTTTATTGTGGTGTTTTTGTACTTAGGTATTTTTTAATGCGAGTTTTTGAGCTCATTGTTAGCAAAATTAATCCAAACAAGTATAGAAAAATATTTTATGAGTTTATTATGCAATAAAAAAATAAGTCATATTTTTATTTTGACAATAATGACGCAATTCATATATAGGTTAAAGTTAAAAAACAACTTATTTAAGCAATTATTTTATTTTTGCAACCTAAAGCTGGTTTTTTACTCTGTTACTATTTTCAATTTTTAGTTCTTGTATTCCTACCTTGATTTGGATAATATTAACATGTTTTTTTGTTGTAATACTACCAACGATGTCTTTATAAATTTGTATTTATTTTGATACAAAATCAAATAATTTTTAACCGCAAAAAGGTAAATTTTTATTGATTTTAAGTCATTTGCAATATAAACACTACAAGACTATGCAACTATATAACACAATTTTGTAACTTGTTACAATCAAATATAGTCAAAACAGTGCAAAAAAAATGATCAAGACACATAAAATCTTTTCTATTATTTATTTGTACGTAAAAAATGTTTTTTTTTTGCAATAAAAAAGTTTTTCTTTGAAAAAAGTACAGTAAAGGCTATGCCTTGTAGAATGCATTATGGTTTTTTGTAAACCGTTAACCTCTGCATCTATTTTTTGTATTGTTGAGAACACCAAAAGAAACATAGAGATGTATTGTGTATTAAATAAAGGTCTATTACAATATTACCACGTACCTAATTACGGAGTACTGCTTAAGTAATGAACATAAGTTATACTTTTTTAGGGATTCGCTTATTATTTCAGCTAGTGTTTCAATTCTTAAAAAAATATTTTTAACAATATAATGTCTTGCATTTTTTTGAGAAAAAATAAAAAGTGAAAGATAAATCGCAAATAAATCTTCATAAAAAAGCCTTTTTAAATAAATATTTCTATATTTTTTATATAAAAACATTTGAGCCAAGATAAAAAGATTCGATATTAGGTTTCCGGCTTTCCCTAAGTCCCCGCCAAATCTTGTCGTAGCTATTTTTTGGTATATAAAAATGCATATATGCAGTCTTAAGCATGCTTTATTTGCATGTTATACCGTTTTTGTTCTGCATTAAAGGTCTTTTACAATGCAATTTGTTCTTTGCTATTTTTAAAGCTGCTATTACTGCAAACCATTTGTAAATTTGCGCAATTAAACAACCCCATTTTTTTGTTAAGTTCTTTTTAAACATATATATACCATTATTGTATTTATAATTTCATTATAGAAAAAACCCCTTTTTTTGCTTGAACACATAAAAAGTAAACATATTTTGTGGATATTGCATGTAAAATATAATTGATTTTGCTAAATAAAAGGCTAATTATATTTTGAGCATGAGCATACAATTTTATACTCAAAGTATACCAATTTTTTTAAAACTTTCATTCGTGATTTTTTTTCTAAAGTGTTTTTCTATATTTGTTCTTCAAACAGTTGCAATTCAGTTTAAGTTATTTTAAAGTATTTTTTAATAAAAAAATATTATAATTTATATGACAATTTTGTTATATAAATAGCATAAATATCTTTTTGTTATATAAAAAGCCAAAATATTTTTTTTTATACTTTATAGATTGTGTTTGCTGCAAAATACTTACGGGCCTGCTTCTTTATTATACAAAAGGCTTTACATAGTACTCAATCTATTTTCTTTGCTGTTTTTTTAGTTTATTTCTATTATTTGCAAAAAGAGGGTTTTGTTTTCTAAAAAAACCATTGCTAAAAGTAAAAGCAAAATTAATATGTAATTACTCGTTTTTGTGTAATTAGAATATTTTTAGTTTCTGTGTCAAGCTATAAAAATCAGCTTTATGGCACAAATTGCACAATTCCCTTATCTCAGTATAGAGTTTGCGTATTAATGATACGTGACTATACACAAATACTTTTTTATTGCACTAAAAATGTATTTAATTTTGCAATTTCAATTTAAAAGTTTTTGATTTTACTATTGCACTAATTGGTTTTTTACTGTGAATATATATTGTATTTTTGTTTCTTTTAAGCTATTTTTTTACAATTGGGTATTAAGTATTTTTATATAAAAAACTACCTGGGTGTCATTCGTAAACCCGAATTCATAAAATGTGTATGATTTTGAAATTTCTACTTACTAAGGATCGTGTATGCACCTCGTAGAGGGTGTAATCAATTGCAAAAAAACTGCTGTACATACCATCTTCTAATGCAAAAAAGCCTTGCACATACACCCTTGGCTAGTTTTGGTTTTTTAATAGGTATCTCGTAGTTAAATGTCTTTTTTTGAAAATGTCGTTTTGTTTGTTCTACAATTACTAATGGCTCGCAAGTAATCAAAACATATAACACGACCGATTATATAGTTGCTGCAATATATACCATATATTGTCCACAAAAACAAAATAAAAGTTTTTCATTGATGGTATATATTTTTTTGTGTTAATTGAAAACATTTTTTTCATTGTGTATAATATACAAAATTGCACATAATATTATTTAACTAATACATGGTACTTTTCAAAACATAAGATAAATTTTACGAAGCAAGTGTGTATTAATTTGTATGGATCAACTGCGCAAACTGTGTCGTTAGAATTGTCGGATAAATAATCCATATGTATTCTTTTTTTGAAGTAGTGTCTATAAAGCATATTATATTATTGGATTGCATAGAAAAATCTAATGTCGACTGTATTTCTTTTTGTTTGTTTCTTATGTCGTATAATTTTTTATGCACAATAAAAAACCTATATGCATGGTTTTATAATGCATTTCATCATGTTCGTGTTAATCATTTTGCGTTTTTATTAGAGTCGGGGTTTACGACTGGCAAATTCGTCATTTAGGCAATAAAAAATCGGCGAAAAAATCGGCAAAGAAATTGGTTTTAAAAATGCCATATGAATGTGATTAAATGTGTTTTGCACATTTTATGACAACAATACTACATTTGCAAGATTCTCGCATATAATTATTGCTTACAAAAACTTTAATTTTTTACAGCAAAAACTTTTTTTAGGACTTATGGATAAAAGTAGCATGCATAATAATAAAATATAGCTACTGATTGTAAGATTAACTATAAAAGTTGTTTTTGCTAACTGTAAGGATTTATTTGTGTATCATAAAGCTATTTTGTGTAATTGTTAGGGCTATCTAGTTTAAGATTTTAAAAAAAATTCTGTCCGTGTTTATAGTTTTTCTTTACAAGCTTGGATTTCATTGTAACTAACTGGTGTTTTTGTTTTTTAGATGCTTTTACAACAGATCGCATTTATATACTTTCTGTTAGATTTTTGTGTTTTGAATAAACTATAAAGAAATAATGTAAATTATACATTTATGCATTTGTATTTAGTAAAATGTAATAAGTTCATTTTTACGTTCCAGATTTATATATTTTGTGCTTTAAAGTGGGTTTTTGTGCGGTTTTGGTCTTTGCGTACATTTAACAAGCAATAAATGCGTTTTGAGTATTGTGACCGTTTTTTTGACAGTAATAGAAATAGTTTTCCATATTAATGTGTTTTCAAGCATAAAAAATCGGCATTTTTTTAAAGGACGGTTGCCGATTAATATCCTTCATAAGTTATTATAAAATTTATGTGTAATTTATCCTTTTTTGGTATGTCCCTTTTCTTGAAATCATGAAAGATTTTATTTGACACAATTTAGAGAAGAAGTAAGAAAAAACAAAAAGCAACAGACCGCAAAAATCTACACATGAGTAGGCAAAAGCTATTTTTATTGTAAAATTTTGCGTTTTTTTAATTTCCTTTTTTGTTTAAAGCGAAATATTTTTTTTCTTGCCTTAATTAAAGAAAGTGTTTTTTACAGGGAGTTTTTAATATATTCGTCGTTTTGTTAAGCGTAACGGCGAATTTTATAACAACAGAAACGCATGGAAAATTTCATTTTATACAAATATTTAGAATTTGTTTTTCGTTTTTACTTAAAATTAATCAATAATATTTTAAGTTACAAAAAAATTGCACCCCCACCCCCCGTCATGTTTTTTCTTAGCATCGGTATTGCTGATCGTTATAATTGCTTTTTAATGGATGTCAAATTTTAAATACAAAATGCATTGTTCGACAACCAATAAAACTAAAAAACTCTATAAAAAACTACGAATACATTGTTAGTAGTCTTCCAAACATATACAATATAACCTGATAAACAAATAAAAAACACAACTTAAGTAATAGAAACGTATATAACTCTCCAAACTTTATTGTTCCAAAAATCTTCAAATACGTGTTGGTAGTTTAAATTGGTATTCACTCTAAAAAAATGCAGTTATAGTTACAAGAACTTAGGCAAAACATATAATAATATTGATAGGATCAAAGTATAGAAAAAACGCTGCAAATATAATTTTTAAAATTTTAACGTTTCTTTTATGTACAAACAGTATAAAATATATATTTATTTTTTTTATTTTATGTCATTTTTATACAACTGCTACTTGAATGTTAAGATTTCGTTACCACGCGTAAAATATAAACCTCGAAAATAAATTTTTCTTTTAAAAATATACCAACAACGCGAGTTAAATGATTTTTGGCGGCGCTTATTAACCTGTTTCTTTTTAAATTGTTTGCACGACAAAATGAAATAGCATTTGTTGTATTTTTGGTTTAGTATATTCTTAAAAAAGCTTTAAATTCTAATAAAATTTATCACATGATAGCAATGTAATTTGAGACGTAGAAGATTTTTTTAATTTCACCCAATGTAAAAACACTATGAATTAATAGTTTAATTACTTTTTTAACCAACTTATACGCCTTATCCATGCTCTTTGTCATAAATAACTAAATGCTAGTAGACATTGTTAAAAAAAGCTAAGTTGCTTTCGGATACAAGTTGCAAAGTTTCTGCGCGCAGAAAATAAAACCAAGTGTGTAACACCTACTGCAAATTTCGCATTAACAAACAAAACATAAGTTTAAAAGTTTTTTTTTTGCCTATTGAGCAAGATTAAGAGTAAATAAGCATTTGAATATATTTCCGGAAATCCAAATTACCGTGCCCATCATTCTTTGTTGATTTTTTAGAGATATTTAATATTGCAGCAATAGAACAAAAAGTCTTATATATGAAGGCAAGCAACGACTGTATACTGTTTTTTACAGGCTCGTTTTTTTCGACATGTATTTTGCTCGCATATATTTGAATTTGTACAAATACTTTTGTTATTTTTGCTCTTTATATATTTTTGGCTGTTTTATTGCAACATTTTGTTTACTTATCTTTCTACGTTGACTTGTATTTTCAAAATCTTTTAAGTTACATTTTAAATATTTTTATTAAAGAAATCAACTCTTCGCCGTAATATGGACTTTTTTTAGTATTAGAAATAAACTGTCTTTTTTTTTAAATGGGGGCTAAAAAAAAATAAAACATACTTTTTCTCTGCACGACATTTTTTTATATTCGCTACTGAGTATTTTATCACATTTAGAAAAAAAAGCTAAACTTCCCTAAATAATCTAGTTGGGGGGCATGTTAAAAACCTAAAAAAAAAAAATATTTTATAAAAAAGTACTCTATGTCAGCCAGAAATTATCCTCAAACTAACATTGTAGCAAAAAAATATATAATTTGTACTCATAAAAATATAAAACCGAACAATCTTATGGTATTAAATTATATTATCTTTTGTTTATACTAAAAAATGTATAAAAACATATTTTGAAGTTGACTTGTCAACAATATAGTTTTACGTGGATATTACTTATCATCGTGCAACACTTTCGTATCGTGGTATGCATAAATAAAAAAATACCTTTTAGTTCTGACTAAATGCCAGAAAAGATAGTGTATTGTACATTTACAAAATATACGCAAACAGCTTTTTTTGTAAGATGGCAGGCTTCGAGGGTGCGAGGGGGGGGAGGCGGTTGCGCCGGCTATGATTTTTATAATATAAAATCCTAGGAAAATATGTTTGAAGAAAGTAAATATATTTCAAATAAAAACCATTTGTTTGTTTTTCAAATATGATATTTGTCTAAATTCTGTTAATATTTTCAAAAATAAAAAAATTGGAAACTTAAAAATTTTGTAAATGCAACAGGTTATAGAAAAGTATAAAAAGAATATTGGTGTATAGTCAACAACTAATTTGAACTAAACATTTTTCAGCGGCGGAAAAGCACTTTTACGTGTTAAAACTGCTTTTAAACAAGACAACCCGGTTAGCTTGAAGCAATGTTTTAGGTAGAAATTATTTACACAAGAGTCGTAAAACCGTTAACGGCATAATTTTTGAAAAACGAAATAAACTTTACGCGTTTTTGGCACGTGACACTAATAGTCGATAGAATAGTTTTTTTACAAAAAAAACCGGATATTTTGACATTTTTTTTTCTTGTTACAAAGATGCATAAATATACAAAAAAGACATGAAAACTTACTGCAATTTTATAGCCAAATGCTATATTTTAGTTAAATATGGAAGTTGGGTACTGATTTTGCAACATTGTGGAGTTTGAATAGTTTTACTTGGCGCTAACAGCTTAGAAATATGAACTGCGCTTAAAAAAGCACATATATATAATCTAACTGACGCGTAAAGTGTTATCTATTTATGGAAAACAGATTGCCTAAAATAAAAATTGACTTAAACGCTAAAAAACAATTTTAAGACAGAAGAAACTTGTATTTATATTGATTGGTACAATTTATGCTAAATATTTAAATCCGTCTAAAAATAGTTGCAATGAAAAATTCTTTTTTTAATCAATAAAATCTCAGTGTCGATATTTTCATTTTAGCATCACAGCTGTTTTTATCTAAAATTAAAAAAACTAATAGAGATAATAATCTATTTATATTCAATATTTAATAACGCCTGCAATTTTCCATTATATTATAATTAAGTATTTTTTTTCAAATAACAAATTGAGCAAATAAATGCGCCTAAAATAATATAAGACGCTGGAAGTTCGGGGAATAACAGTTTTTTGACGAACAGTTTTTCAGCAAAAAACCAGTTTTTTGACTTTAGGGAAAAGTGCCGAATCTGTGAAAAACATTTCCTGAAATGTTTTTTTCGCAAAAAACGACGGGTTGGCAAAAAGTTTATGCGTTAACGTTTTACGTGTAGTAAACGCGTTTAGAATTTGTGGGTTAAAGTTACAAAGTTATTTTTTATCACCTTCCGTCAGTGCAGTAGGGTAACCAGGGGTTTTGGCGGAGGGGGGGGTGTTTTTTTTTTGTTAAGATGTTTTTTTCTCCTTTAGAAACTAACTATAAAATTTATAAATGCTTGTTTTGCAAAAAATAATAATGTTGTAAACGCTAAAAATATGGTTTTATTTAAATTTTTTATAAAACACTAATTACACCTGGCTCAAAAATCCTGGCTACCCATCTGCATCAGTATGAAAATTATACGCAAGAAAAAAACACGACAAATATATTTTTGCACTTAAAATAAAACCAAATAAAAAATTAATCGTCATATAGAACTTTCAAGTTATATAAAAAATAATAATCTGGTCAGGGTACAGACTTTTAAACTACAAATAAAATATGAAAAAAAACAACTATAATAACATTTGACGAAAGAGTTACACTTATAGGCAAAGTAAATACAAGTTTGTCATATATGCCCGTATTTACAGGTTTTTTTTTTAGATTTTTCTAAGCAAGATAAACGACGCTAGAATGACTTCTTCTGCGGTACAATTATATATAAGCATGTACTAACCATCAATTATCACATATGCAAATAAAAAAAATAAATACCCACCTTTTGCAGTCTATAAAAGGTAAGAAAAAGTGAATGTAGCTATCTGTTTGTTGCGAAGATATTTGTTTTTCGTTTGTATACCAGACTCTAAAGGGATAAAATTTTTTGTTTTCAAAAGGCTCCATTTTAGGCAATCTAATATTGAAATAATAAGAAGATGCTTAAATGTAGTGTTTTGAAGTAAGCCCCGCTGTTTAAGCAAATTTATTGTATTCTTTTAGCATTTTTTTATGTATTTTTACAGATATTAAAAGTTAACTTTTACTAGTTAACTGTTTTGGTGTTTTGGTTTTTTGCCAGCCCTAGAACAAAAAGTGTTGGCCCAAAAGTCAAAAAACGTTTTTTTTATTCAAAACTATTTGTAAAAACTTGTTTTTATGTAACCAGAAGCCCGCAAAGTTATTTTATGATGAATTGCTGTAGCCTTATTATCTTATTTTATTTTTATTTTATTTTTTTATTTATATCCCCATTTGTGAAATAATGATCTTATCAAAATCTTTTAATTATTAATAAAACGAAAGAGCTTTGTAATATGTAACCAAAAAGGTCGCATGGTCTCAATATATAAGGCTTTGTATGCATACGCGGATTTTTATAAAGAAATTTACTGTTCGTGCATATTTTTTGTGTTTATTTAATCTTAAGAAATTATATGTTGTAAAATTGTGAAACAAGGTAAACCAACAAAAAATCAGGATACGTGTCTCTTTTATCAACCTAGAAAAACCTTGTTTCCATTTTAATGTTCGATTTTATTTTTGGTCCACAAATGATGACTATGAAATTAGAGCAATATGAGCATTAGATGGTGGATTTGTTTGAGATTCTCAAAAAAAAAGTTCATAAAACTAAAATTTTTAGTTGCTGTTCATTTTTTTTTGCCGATTCTTTATTCATTACTTTTAAACCGGTTCAAAATATTTTAAGTTTCAATCTATATTTTTTGAACCCCTTCAAAATACGAAAGAACAAAAATCAAAAAATCATAAGTTATCATAACCGGTAAAGATTTTTTCTGAAAAGGGTATTGAGTGTTTTGACACGGAACAAGCAAATAGAAGCATAGCTTACGCAAATAATTTGGCAAACTTGCGTATTATGCCTTATAGCCAATCAACTACCTCAGAACCTACAAGTTTTACTGTCTTACATAGATATCGGCTAGAAAACCGTAATGAAAAACTATCAATCTACTCTAAAAAGCCTAATTTATTGCCAAAATCTCGAAATTGCACTTACGAAAATGTAGATATTCATGATGTTAATACAAAATCATGCGGTAACGTACAAGTAGATTTTTTTAATTATAAAAATAACAGCACTACTGAAAGCGATAATTATATATTGAACTCCGTAAAATTATAAATTCTTAACTTATCTGCCCTCAATAATATAGATGTAAATAAATGCAAGCAAAAAAGAAGCATCAATAGTCTAAAAAATGGCCTTGACGTAAAACTACAAAACTGTTTATATTACTCGCAACACCATGCAAAAAGAAATAGTAAAAATGCATTCTTTGCAATAGTTTTTCATATTTACTGCTTCAAATATGTTTTTTTTTTAAATATAAAAACAATTCAGCAACAAATCTAGCCGCAAAAAGCCTATAAAATATTATGGGGGTAAAGGAATATAGTCATCTAAAGTTCACAGCAAGGGAAAAATACATTTGGAGGCAGTTGTTAAGTTTAATTCAGAAACAAAAAATAAAAAGAAACGCCAAGAAAAAAATGAAATTGAAATGCAACGGTTTTTATTAAATGCATAATTGACTGTTACTTGCCCATCTCGATAATTGATAAGTCTATTTTTACCAATTATTGAGAAATAAAATAAAAAATTAATTTAAAATGTGCTGCTTATTACAGAAAAAAAATTGCTTCCGCAATTTTATATAGATATAGAGTGATCACAAATTATGAGCATATCCGTGCTTAAAATATTGTATTCTGTTAAATATAGACATAATAAATGATATTCATTATGTATTATACCATCGAAATAATTTATAAATAAATGGTGTAAAAACAATTTCTATATAAATTATACTGATATTTTATTTATTGTTTGAGGATAATGGTATACACACGGAAAACTTGACATTATTCATTATTTCGTTCTCTATAAAATACAATGTGCACTGTAGATACTCTTTTTACAGCCTATATATGGAATTTTGACTATAAAAGTTGCATATATGCACATTAGTTCTAACTACACCTTTTCCTAAAATGACACGTTTGTTCTGTAATAAAGTAACAGAAAAATATAAAATACCAAAAAAATAATCACTAGATTAGATTTATAAATTGTTAAAAGTCACAATTTTTCATTCTAATATAAAGGATTTGTGCAAATAAAAATCTTGCCCCTCCTAGGCCAGGAAAAAGTACTTTATTATTATTATGTATATTTGGACTTTTTTATATTTATTAATTAAAGTTTTCTTGCAATGGAACTGCCCTTTTCTCCTCTGTGAAGATATCTCTATGCTTAAAGTTTCAATCGATTTTGTACACAATTTGTATCATGGAGGAACAAAAAAAAATCTATTTGCTTAAATTAAGAGACTTTCTTATAATTTTGATTTATATAAGAAGCAAATGTAAAACCCGAAAATACCAACTAAACTATTTTATGGGATCATATAATAAAAATAACATCTAAAAAATGTTGTATTTTCTTCAACAATTGTATATTTTTATTCGTATGTTCCCATAAAGCCGAAAACAAGGGTAAAATGTGCTTTACAATTTAGTAAAGACTTTATAAGGATTGATTAATATACACAATTTCAAAACTTGATATTTTATCTTATGTTCGACGAATCAACAGATTCAAAGTCGCGGGAAATTTCCGATCATACTGATATAAAAGCTCAACAAAAATAATACAGAAGAATCATATTGAATTAACACGATATGCTATATAGATGTGAAGCTATTACAATACACAAGGAAATTTAGTTCAAGTTATCACAAATGCTAGCAGAAACTGCAATTTAACAGCATTTACAAGTTATATGTTCCTATAAAGCTTCCTCCTGTATTTTGGCTAGCAAAAAATTATAAGAATTATATCACTTTCTACTTCATGTCACATGTTTATGCCACGGTATGCATAACTTTGCACTTTTTAGAAGAAAATGCAGATGAATGTGTAAAATATGAGTATTTAAAACGGAAATTTTCAACAGGAACATTAGAAAAAGAACAAAAATTTGTTGCTTGAACCAAATTAAAATATCCGAAAATGCCATTTGATCATCGCAGGGGGACTTGGTTAGAGTTTATGGAGTTTAAGTACTTTAATTTTTGCGGCAAAAGAGATTTTCTGTCTAAGCATACTAATACAATGAACATATATAATTTATATATTATGAATGATTTTTTTAAGGAACTTAAATTATAACATGATGTATCTTATGTGCCAGTGATTATTACGGACATTGTAGACTTTTGGCATCTCTGTGAAAGGTCAAACATTTTTAGTTGCAAGTTTCATAAGTAAATCAAAAATCCATTACATGCGTAAATTTTCTAATATATTAGCCACGCACCCTGGATATAATTAATTAAAGCAAAAATGTATTTTATATGTCCAGTAATTCCTATCTGCACGAACCAATGCCCGCTCTCTTTAGCCTGGGTAGTAAAATCTTTTACTAGGTACCGAAATATTTATTTCGATCTTCGTTCATACATGGCAGCAGAAACATATGCATGTTATCTTTTTGCATGTAAAAAAACATGGTTTAATTCTTGATATAGACTTCATTTAATCATTTACCTATTTTTTGACCCCCAAAGTTCAGAAAAATCCCCTCTAGTGTCCATATAACAAATCCAATGCGAAGTAAATGTTTCACTTGCCAATAGTCAAAAAAGAAGGGTCAATAAAAGTATATCTAAACAAGTAAAGCACAAAAATTATAATGAAAATACACAGTAAACTCTAGAGTCGATCTAACAAATATATTCAACATGGATTAATTGTAAAACTTATAGACGACGATGTAATAAATGCTGGTGATAGTAGTATCTTTTCATAATTAAAGCGGATATTTCAGTTATTTTTAGAAGCTTCATAAAAAAAAAATAGTTTTTTTATGTTAAACTAACTTCCATATCTTATTAAAATTTTAATTTTACCAGGAAATATATGGCCATAATGCCCATTATAAAGAAACCGTGTAAAAAGTAAGTTCATATTATGGCCATATTATATGTGGAGACCCTGACATACACTTTATACACGTAAAAAAGTATTAATTCTTATATATTTTATGTTGTCGCCGTAAGTTATTAGTAATCGTAACATGGAAGTATACCATCGAAATTGCTCGTAAACTTCTAAAAAAACCAAGTCAGAATGTATGTTTAGTAAAATACAATTAATCATTGATTTAGAGCAAAACTCGCGCGTCAATACTATGTAAAAATATGTGTCAAAAAAAATGCTAAATTATATTTACCTTATAGGGTTTATTCTTGAATTTGTATATAAAAATCATTAATAAGAATCACGTACGTTTTTAAAACAACAACTTTTTATATTTGCAGTGTTTGTATTTTTAGATACTGCATAAAATACGATATCTGTACAAGCAAACACGGTTTTATACGATTGAAAAGCACGAAAACGTTTGGTTGCTCTTTTCATCAATGAATATACAGTAACCCAGTCATGATGGGCGGAATATAATATTTTCAAAGACAAAAAAGTAACTTGGCAAATAATAACGTTTATATAAAATTAACGGATTACAGCTGATAATTATAATAATTTATATTTAAAGCAGCTTTAAATTTAGTTAATTTTGCCAGTCGTCTGTCTTTATATATATAGCGAAAGAACAATTCCGAACAATATGGTTCAGTAGACAACTTATTAAAATGAAGCTCGGTAAAAACAATAAAACAAAAAAAAAGTATAGGCAATTATTTACTGAATATTTTTTTAGACGAATGTCAATTTAAAAGATCGAAGGAATGTAGTTGTTTTAAGACGGCAAAAAAGTACACGCAATGTTTTTACCGCAGAGGAAACGTCATTAAAAAACATTGGTTTTTACTCGCAAGGGTCTAATAAAGAAGAGGTAGTGTAAAATATCGTTTTTAAAAAAAATAAACAGTAGTTTAAAGATTTTCTCATGCAAAAAACATTAAAAAAAATCAATGGTATTCCCTCTATATCCGCAAAACATAGATTAAGGGCAATATTTCCATCAGTGCATAAAGAACGACACTAATTCTTATCTTTGTTTCCTGCTTTCGTCCCTTGAAAGCCTTCATTAATCATACTTTATCTTGCTATTCTATGGCCTTGTGGTAGTATTTTACATTCTTTTAATAGGTTGTGATTAAACTTTAAGGTTTGCTATGTCGCAAATTATTAATGATCCACATTCGGTTGTCTATATTATAATAAATAGTCCTTAATATTTCTACAAGTTTTTTTTTTGTTTTTCTGCGACTTTTACTGAACTACGGCACTATATTACATCAGTATTGTCGTTAAAAGCTGTATTTTGCTGTTTATTTTCTTACACCTACGTGTTTTTACTTCAGTTTTAAGCATTTCTAATGCTTTTTTTTATTTTGCCAGTTGGTCCCTCTTGTTTTGCTGTTGTCTTAGATGCATATGGAAATTTTGGTGGTCTAGTAAGTAATTTCTTAAAAATGACTGTGCCATAATCTTCATTTATTCCTATATTGTAACTAAGTCTGGGATTTGTCGGTTTTTTGTCTTCATCGTTATTGTTTGTATGTGCTACTTTTGCCAAACCGGCATATATTGTTTCTAAGTTTCTCTGTACGAAACTATTAGTTTTGCGTCCGTAAAGGCTTCGTAATTTCTTTTTGATGTTTTTTGTTGTCTTGCATTTATCATAAAACATGTAATTCTTACACTTTCTTTTATTTTTAGAAGAAATGACATCTAGAAATCCATAGGCTATTATGAGTGGCTTGTAAATAAAATCGGACACCAATATTGCTGTCTTAACTGCAAGGCTGTCCATTGTAATTTACTTCGTCAGATAGTCTATCTTTTTTAAACTACCGTTAGTCTTGTCACGTTCAAACACACGGGTTCATTTTATCTACTCTTTAACGTTCATACACGTCACCTTTTATAAGATGATAATTGCTTTTTGTGCGTATTGTTTCTTGATTACACTTTGCACTCGTCGCATTTGTCTTTGTTTTTGTAGACATCTTCCCTGTTGTTTTACCACTAAAAACGTTTTATAAGCACGGCTATGTCGTCTTACTAATGCACGCCCTGTATCTGTTTGATAACGGTAGATTAATTATTTCTTTCTTTCAAGCCCTAGTTTATGCATTAAATTCGTATTTAGTATAACTTGGTGTCTCACATTAGTTTTTGCCGTTTATCTCTGCCTTTTTTACATTTTTTAATGTTTTGTTTGGCACGTTTTTTCTTATTTTCGTAAATTTCTTCTATTGTATTACTACTAAGTGCGTTGGTTATCGTATTTGTCGTTGCTTTTATGTGTTTAATAATACGAAAAAATGTACTTAGCCATATGCGGCATCGTAGCAACTTACCAGATATGTCCTTATT
>JAQFYM010003704.1:0-17692 GCA_034694785.1 Agrenia bidenticulata | reverse complement strand
AACTTTTAAATATAGCAATACATAAACAAATAATGTGAAGTTTAATAAAATAATTGTTAATATTGAAAATTTATAAGTCGATTTTATTATTTTGAATTTTTTAAGAAATTGCTGTCAGTCAAAAATAATTAAAAGTAAAAAAAAAACAAAAAAAAAGGTAGAAATAATAGCCAGTGTAGAAAACAGGTGGAACAAACTCAATAAATGCATAACTTAAAACTAGCTTCTAATTATATAATTTATACGTATAGAATGATTATTAATTATTATAATAAAATTGTAACAAAATTTGCAAGTGACCAAAAGTGAACTTTAAAATTAATCAGTTTTATGCGTAAATACAGATGAAGCAGTGTTTTACAAATTAATTTTAAAATAGTTTTTAACTTATTATTATTTCTTAAATAGAAATCATAGGCAAGGCACCGAAAAAAATGGTTGCGGCCAAAAAATACCATACAATATATGACCATTATAAAAAAAAACTACCCATATTTTTATGCATAGAAAAGACACTGAAAATTTGCAATTTTTTTTGTTTTTTTTTTGTTTCTATAATTAATATTAAAATTCATTTTAACCGTTTTAATATTAAAAAATAGGATTTACTTGTACACGTCTTTTTCTTAAGTATCTGTACGTACGTTTACAGAGGAACGTAATGTTTATTATAAGTACGTGGTGTAACTACTGTACATGGTAAAAAAAATGCATATTTTAAAAAAAAGTCACAAAGGTAAAAAAATAAAGAGTTTAAGTAAAGTCAGAAATTACATTATTTTTTGCTAAAAAAAAACATGCTCTTATTTGCGTAGAACTGCTTTTTTTTGTACAAATTATTTATAATATTTACTAATATATCTATATTGTTTTTTAACTAAAAATTTATGTATAGTGCTTCCTTTTTTACTACACATAAATGCATGAAACGCTGCCAGAAATATTTGATATAAAAATCTAAGGTTTTGTGTATTTTCATTTTTGCTAACCAGTTATTTTTCAAGAAGAAAATAAAAGTCTTGAAAGACATGTTACTGGTAAATGTAGCTAACCGAAGTACGATACAGTATGGTACAGTCACATTAAAATCAGTTTATTGATACCAGAATTAATTCTATATAAAATACAGCATGATGAAAAAAATTTAAACGTAAATATACTAGATTTTACTATATGCAAATTAAATTTAGAAAAAAAAAAACCGTATACAAAATGACTTTCAAAATGTTGTTTTCTCGTGTATTTGCACCTGTAAGCCAGTTGTAAAACATAAAAAAAGACATATTTAAGTATCTTTATTTTTATTATAAAATTTGTGCAAAGATTAGTGAATGAAACATATTAACGCTTTTTTAACATACATGTGTTTAAACCAAGTCCAATTTTTTTCTCTACACATGTATGTGTAATGACCCGTGACCAGTTTTTTTAAAATATCACATATTTGTGTAGTGACCCGCGACGAAATTTTTAAAAATTAAACATATATTTACAATGACCTGAGAACTTTTTTCTTACAATTACAGATATATTTGTAATACTACGACACTTGTTCTTTCTAAATAACACATGTGTGTGTGTATAATATGGGTCAAAAACGACAAAAATTTGTATTTGTGTGTATGATCGTATATCAACATCAATCGAAAATTGCATACATTGGTAAAGTTCGAGACAAAAGTTGACAATAAATTCATATATTTTTTTGTTCTTAAATAAAAATTTATCAAAAAATGCATAAATGTGTATGATAAAACGCAAACTTGTCAAAATTCGCCCATATAAGCATGTAAAATTTTAAAAATTACTTAAAACTTTTTTTATACATGTACTTTTATGACGTAATCTATTAAGAAAGTATGCATATGTGTTCATAGTTTCCATCAAAAATCTTAAAAATAAAAATGCTAAACAAACTAAAAATATAATAGCAAAACAAAATGTTTGTTTAGGTGTCGTAGTTTTTAAAAAATTTCAGTTTTCTTTTATTTTTTTTCTAAAATTTTTTTTTTTGGGTGTAAAATATATGATTTCGGTCAAAAAAAGAGAGCTGGAAAACCAAACTTCTATCTTCGAACTTACACCTTTTAAATTTATACGATTTTTTTGTACCCTGCTTAAATATTTTATGATGATAAAATAAAAAAATTACAATAAAACAAAGAATGTCGAAGAAAACCGGTGGTCTTTTAAAATCGTACGTTTATCGATTAATTTTTATTAGTGATATTTACTTATTCTATTTTCTTTGCAATCTAGCATCCCATTCGAATATTAAGCCTGCAATTGACATTTTGAACCACTTTTAGATTGATAAGATTTACAATTTCGTATCATGTGGTCGAGTTAAAAATTTGGTCACAAATTTACCTATAGGGTTATACTAGAGTGTCCAATTTTCTTAGAAAAGTATAATCCCGGTTTTGGGATATAAAAATTCATAATCTCGGCGTCCCGTAGTAAAAGCGTAAACATAGTATGATTCGACACCCGTAGTAACTTAAACAGACTATAATACAATCATTATAAATAAAAAAAAATGAAAAACTGTGCACTTTGTATGTATAACATGCATAACATATATAGTTTTTGTGTGTATTCGTTTCTCGTTTGATACGTAGAAAAAAAACGGAAAACGTGATTTTCTGTTCTTTAGATCATATAAAATACATTAATTCATGTTTTTGCGTATTTTTTGTATGCGATATATCTATTTAAAAAATACAAAAAATCCGTATTTTTTATCAAAACCGTCATTTTTTCTAGGGCAAGTATAGAAAATTAATGTAGCAAAAATCTCTATAGGAAAACGTATCTTTTTTTTCTGGTTATAAGTTTTTACTATAGTAAATAATTTATGCATTATAACCAGGGGTCTCTTATTTAGTAAAAAATACACAATTTCGGTAAAGAATTCTAAACGAAGCACATAAAATCGCCTTAAAGAACTTTATTTGTGTTCAGTATTTTTTTTTGTAAACACTGATAGATCCATCACCGCGATTAGAAAATCCGAACTAACAAAAATGAAAAACATCGGCCGCTAGTAGCAACACTGCATTGGAGGGGCTTTTCAGGGGCGGGTTGTAGGGGGGAACAGGGCGCATGGGCACTAGGGACCGCGGCTTAAGGGGCCATCAAAAAAAATTTGAATGGAATGATTTTTGTGATATAAATACCAAAATACCGTGACCTATATTTATGCAGTCTAAAAAAAAGAAGTTTTTGTATGACTAAAAAAACATTTTACAAGCTTAGAATTCAAAATTACATTTTTTGCAATATTTGTGCAAAATTTAGCAAAATATCTAAACATAAACTCCGAGATTTTGTAATACGCGTATTTATGATAGTTTGCTGTGTAAAAATATACTAGCTTTTACTACTTTATAACATTATTTTTTAGCATATTAGCTATGCGCATATATTGTTTTATTACTATTCATTATACTACCTTTGTTTAAGTCATCCAAATTTATAGCAACCAAAATTACAAACAAAATTGAAATCTAACATTTTCTGCATAATATCTGCATGGAATTAGCGTTATATTATAATTTCGCGCACAATAAGTATTATGCGCTTTTTTATAACCATATCTATAATGCATGACTTAAAAATTATTGTAAAGGTGCAGGCAGTGATCACTACACTATTTGAAACTATACACATATATCTTTGCAATAAGAAACTTTACAACGAATGCAAAATGGTTATTTTAGGTTTGTTTTTTCTATGATATATAATCTTGAATAATAAATATTACTCATTTATAGTATTTTGAATTTTCTTTTGTAGAAGCTAAACATAATTATTTAGGTAAAAAGATTCGAGTTTATTGCAAGTCTATCTGATTTTGCTTTCAGGATTTTACGTAGTTTTAGACTTTACTAGGTTATAAATGCTTTTTTAAAGTTTTTTCGGTAGGAATTGAGTTTGAAGTTTTCTTGACAACTTTATTAGAAGGTTGTGTGCTGGAACAAAGAGAATTGTTGCAAAATAATGTATATGCTACGAACAGTAAATATTAGTAAGGCCAATAGTGTAAGTTTTCTTGTTTAATTGTGTTTTAATACTGTTTTGTGAAGCGTATATACAAGCAAAAGGTACATTTTTAGCCACCTTTATAAAGCATCTTTAAAATTATTTTTTGCCAAATTACAGGTCAACTATAGTTTTTTCTATGTGAACTGCCGTATTTATTCATCGGATTCTATTTGATCCTTCATGTAATTCTATGTTTTTACGTTTAAATATTATTTTGAGTATACGCCAAAAAAAGGAATACTTTTTTTTAATAAAAAAAGTTGAAACTTTGAATTAAACCTGCATCAGTGCATAAAAAATAAAACTGAATTTATCACTGTTTATCACTAAAAATTTTTAAAAAAATACAAAAAGGGCCCCCAAAAAAAGTGCCCCAGCGCCCCCCTCAAGTGTAAATCCGCCCCTGGGGCTTATAAACGGACGCAACTTGTCATTTTAATTTTAACATATATTATGCTTATATATACTATATTGTACAAGACATTACAATTAGTTTTTATACGTACAGCTCAGGGGCGTAACCAGGGTTTGCTTTAGGGTGAAGCAAAAATAGAATGAATGTGCATAAAAACAAAAAAATATATATTTTTTTTTCAAAAAATTGAAAAAGTCTTAAAAATAAATTTTTTTACATATTTTATTTTGCAAGTATTTTAACGCCTATCAAAAAAGGTAAACCTTTAATTTAGGCAGTCATTTTTTTCACTAGGGGGGAGTGAAGATTGCACCCGCTAAACCACCCCCTGGTTACGGTTATGGTACGGCACAATTGAATGCCTTTCTAGGTCACCTTTAAAAATGAACATAGTCTGAGGTTAATCTCATATATATTTTTAGTCAAACAATGACTGTTAATGCATACTTTTCAACGCAAAACAAACAAACATAATGCAAAAATTAAAGCTAAAATTAATTTAGCTATTTTTGCAAAAAAAACAGGTTTTTTACTCGCAAATGTACTTTAACCAGTATTGTGTAAAAGAATGCTAGATAGTTTGACATTTTATATGCTTTATACAGTTTAGTCATACAAAATTCTTATCAAAAAAATACGGCGCTAAAAAATGCAGTTTATAGATTATAAAAATATATATTTTTTCAGATTTAAAGCAAAAAAACATTTTTTTTTATGGTATGTTGCAAAACCTTAATCATTTTTTAAAAGCAAATTGGCCATTTAATTAGATTTATTAACCAACAATGTGAATTTAATAAAGATTCGAAATCCTGTACATTGGTCAAAAAATATGCGAATACAGTTTTCTTTTGGAAAATTTTTTTTTCTACGCGGTATGAGTATAGAATAAAAAATTTAGATCGCTAAAAAATCTTTAAACTAGTTTTTTATAGATTTTAAACAAGGTTGCGCTAAATATACTATAAGAAAATATTAAGAATAGTAAAAAAAACAAAACATTTTGATCTTTACTAAAAATTTCCGTAACAGGTTTTTCGTTTTCTATTTAAAGCTTATTTGGTAATATAAGTACACATACTAAAAAAGAGCCCCCTGAACATAATTACCTAATTTAAATTTTGTTACCCGCAGTTAAAAACTCCCTATGGGACACGATATAGTTAATTTTTGTCTCATGGTGATTTTTTACTCTAACTGACAACAAAAAAAATAGGCGTTAATAAAGGCAAACAAGAAAAAAAACGAGCTTATACTTTTTTAAATACTATGGTCAATACACGTATAACAACGAGCCAATTTACTGCAGCAAAAATGTTATTTTTATCCTAGGCAAATCAAATACTTGCCCCTATTTGCAAAAAACAAGAAAAAATCAACGGTTTATATTTATTTTTTGCGTAGTTGTCGCATATTTTTAAATTTGTTATTAATCAATGTTTGTGATTTTTTAGTGGAAGGTTTAACTGCGGGTGTACGGGTTTACTACAGTGGTAGAACTGTTCTTCGTCAAAAAAGCATGTCCAAAATCAAAAAAAAAAAAATTTTGCTAAAAATTGCAAATTGTCAACTTTTTGATTTGTTTTTTTAAGTGTTCCATGTGTATTTATATTCATTAAGCTATAATTTTTGCTCATTCTATTGTAATGCGCAGTGTAAAAAATAAAGGCTGTAACTTAATACAGTAAAAAAGCAATACACCCATACAAATGATTAAGATATAATATATATACGGAGTGCAAAATTACTGTGAGGCCAAGATAATCGCAAAATTACGCAATGAGCTGATAAATAACCTGAAAACATCATTTTTAATAGTGCTAACATCATATTTGCATAACAATATATATTATTCTATCGCCTTTGAAGTTTTTTACATTATACAAAGTGCATTTCTATCAAAGAAAGGCGTACTATTGAGCTTACCAAAGTAAATGTTGGTAAAAAAGGCATTTCTCTGCACAAAATGGGCTATTGTAATGCTCTTTTTGCTATTTGAAAACGACGTATTGCAGTTAATGTCTACAACTAGCCTATTTTGTAATAGTTAGTGTTTTTTTTCACAAAGTAAAAACAAAAAAAATATGCATCACAGATTCCAAGAAAGTAAAAAATAACACAAGAATCTCTTTTACATTCTATTAAAGTACACCTTGTCCAAGGAAATATTTATATAAATAACTACACGAAAAGGTGTCTAGATTTTATCTTTTTGTGCTAGATTGTGAGCTTAAATCAAAATTACCATTAAGCAACTTTTCAAAAATCAGCATAAAAATTACAAGTATTTTTATTTTTAAAATACAGACCAATAAGTTAGAAAATATTGCGTGTATGTATACCATATAAATGAAACAATACAACAGCTTCAGAGACGATCAGGGTTACCATTTAATAAAGAAACAGTGGCCCTGAAAAAATATTAGCCGGAGTCATATATGGCCAGCAATATATGCTATTCTTTGCGGATAACTTTTGCCATACTCTGCCATGTTTTTTTTACCCTGCATGATTATAACAAATAACAGTAATGTTCTATGATAACATGATTATTAGAAAAATATTTACTTAGTTTTAGGAAACTATAAAGATGGTATATATATAAGGTATAAAAAGGTTTTTGTAACTGATAAAAACTTATGCATGCAATGTATGAAAAATATTAAACACGAGAAATTAAAATCGTTACTGACAAAATATATTATTAACAGTTATACGCAGTAAAACAAAAATTAACTTTGCAAAAACTTGCTTATTCTGGTATACTACATAGTTTTACGATAGGTATAAATTTACGACGGGTAATTTACGGCTTTAAAAGCGAAAAAATTGTTACCCATAATATGAACATTTTGGCAATTATAGTAGGAAATCTACACTAGAATTGCATAAAACGATCATTTCAATGTCGCAGCCGCTTTTATAAGTGAAATTACAAGACGGCTAATGAATATTTGACCGTTATGGGCAGAACTTTTCTTAACATCTTTTTTCATGTTTTCATAAAAAAAAAACATTTCAAAAAGAGGTGCATTGAATAAAAACATTAGATTATCGTCAGTCAAGGGTTCCTAGTATGGTATGGCCATATAGCGGGATATGGTTTTAAAGCTTTTTCCTGTTATGGCCATTATGGTAAAATATGGCAAGTGCACAAACATTTATTAGAACATATAAAAAATGTAAATATATGGCTAAATCGCAGATTGAATACAGACCAATGTACAAAGTTGCTGTTAGTTTTATTTTTTATCAAGAGAAATGCATTTAAAAGGTACATAAAAAAAGAATTATAAAACGAATAGTCATGATAAAATAGTTCAAATTCGCAACTATGTTTATTCGTCTCATTTTAAAAATTTAATACCGTAAAATTACTAACACGTAATTATCATATTTTATATAAGTTGTTAAAAAGCTTTATAAGGGTTTTTGTTAAATATATGTGCACGTATCATATACTAGGGAAGGTTAATTGCTAAAAAAATTAGAAAAAAGGCATTTAGGTACTATGAGATCAGTCGAATACATAATACGTTGCTAATAAACTTTCGAAAAAACAAATTGATGTCTTTTATGATTTTTTGTACAAAAATAGATTATTACCAATTATCTAATGTGAAGTATGTTTTTTATTTATAATATTACTTTTAATAGTAAAGCATGTTTTTGTGTACCAAAAAATGTATACTTTGCAAAATATATAATATTGAGTTAGGTATTGTGCGATTTTTTTTTATTGCAGATTTTTAAAACTCTTATATTCCAGGAAATTTTAGAAAAGATTGTTAAACAATAAAAATATGAGGCATAGATCGTAACTATTATAAAAATAAAAATTTTTTGCTAACAGTTCATTTGTTTAAACGGTATCACTTTTTGTATTACTAACAATGATAATATGAAAAAAAAATATGGAAAATTGTTTTCCCATTATGTCCACATGGAAAGCATTTTATATTGTATGAAACCATATTTTATTCGGAACCCCTGTCTTCGACCCCCAAAAAAAAAATATAAACATGTTTTTAATCCTGTAATTAGAAAAAAATAATACAAAGTAATTACTCAGTTTTTCCCATGGCAAAGAACAACAATCTTACTAAACTTACATTCTAATCCAGAAGTACTTACATTGTCAGGCATTTAAGTAAAAAAAATGCCATAATTTTTTTTTATTTTATATTTATTGACTTTATTATATGTATTTAATCTTTTTTTGTCCCATCTAAGTAATTCACCTCCTTCATCTATCGCCGTCGGTTACTTAAAAGCGATTTCGAACGATTTTACGAGGTTTTATTATCCTGCTTAGTATTAAAAACTTAAGTTGGCTTGGTTAGTGGTTTTTATAAAGGCCTTTAAAACGGGTAGGTGCAATATAGAGCAAAGCAAAAACGACCAGGTTTTATGTCGTTAGTTTTTATTCGGCCAGTTTAAATTCACACAATAAATGTACCTCTGCTCATATGGGTAGAATTTATTGGATCTGGATTTACGTAAAAATGAACAGGCTGTAATTAATTTCTTTTCTTTTTGCATACAAAGTAAGCCCAATGATTGCGATGTTTACTAAAAATGTAATACTGAACCCTGTAGCTGTAGAATTAAAACAAAAAGCGGCAGATTAATATATACTGCGAGTAAACATAATCATTCGAACCATTTGTAAGAAGTAGTAAAAATGACATGAAGAGTAACAAATAAGAAATATATATGAAATTCCTATCAGGCTACAGCCAATAATATATTTTCACATCAATAAGACAGTTAAGTATGCAATATGGTTGGAGTGAATCTTATATTTTTCGTTTCCCATCATATGATTCTATCGAAGCAAAAAAAAGTATATGGAAAAAGGATTCGAACCGTAAAACCGTACAAGTACTAAATAAAAAGGGGTTTGACCAAGTTTTAATCACGACTGCAAATAATTCACCTTTTTTAATCTCTTTTGAGTTTACGCCTGTAGAAATTATAATAATGGGGGGAATCGGGTTTATATCAAAATTTACCGGAATAAACAGTATGGAACTTTTTATGATAAAAACCTTTTAGTTATCCTCGGATATATTCAAACAACTAAAAAAAACATAGGGTGTTTAACGGCCAATCATTTCCCCTTTTTTAACTTTTTATGAATGGACGATCAGAAGCGCTATTTACTTATGGTTTTTGAAATTTAAAGATTTACTTTAATGCAATCAGGATTATTTTTTTTTTACCGACATCAATACAAATTGATTTTGAAGTCGAAGCGAACAATTAAATAATGCATTTATTATTGCACTGTATTATGACCAGGTGTTTTTTATATGGATAGCCTTTATAAGGAAAACTACTAACTTTAGGTCTAGCTGCTATTTTAAGTATAGATTAATATTTTATGAATTTTTCGAAACTTATATGTGCTTACCCACTTGTGCCTATATCCTAAATATCGACTTGTTGGAATCATATGTTTTTTTTGCGCAGTGAACAAGCCGCTAGAATATCTCAATTTTTTAAATATGTTTTACATAATTCGACATGTAATAGAAAGGCTATGTAATAAAAACATTTGGAACAACTTTAGCACTATACGAGGAAGAATAAATAATCTGGCCGATGGCATCCATAGCAAAATAAATCAAATATTATATAACACGACATGTAGTTTCTCAGAAACTGCTGAAACATTAATACGATATGTAAGAGATATATGAAAAAGAATGTTGCGACTACAAAATGGCGGCTTTCGGAGGAAGAAGTTAACTGTCTATGTTAAACAAGAAAAAAAAAAATTCATATGGAGCAAATACAAAAATAAACTCGTATTCAAAATTGAATAACTATATAGTCTTATAAATTTAATAACAATAATACATTTAAATTTTTTTTTTTGTAAACTCAACTGTAATTCCTTTTTGCTTTTATGCTCAATTTAAATTATATCAAAAAGTATTAGAAATGTATGTTACTGTTATTTTTTAATATTTGCTATGTAATAACGATATTAATAACTGTTTTTTTATACTTTTTATAATCTTTTTAAAAATAGTACGAATAATTGTTACGCTATAAAAACACTAAACATGGAGGTACTTTACTTTATCACATGATTTTTATTTTTCCTGCATATTAAAGGGCGTATTAATTCAAAATATTGTACTTATCTTTCTAGATTATTAAAATTAAAACAAAAAAAAACCAAGCGCAACCGACACTAAACACGAGGGTCGACTACAAATTACGATTTTTTATTTTGCAAAAAGATGTGTTTTAATTAAAAATTTTTCAATTTTTCCGTTAAATTCTTTACTCTAAAAATTACAAAAGAAAAGAAGCAAGCTATTAAAACACGAAAAAAGAAGGATAATACAAAATTACTTAGTACTTTTTTTTTCTTAAGCAAAAGGGGTGTATTAATCAGGGGCTCCGAATATGGTATGGCCATAATATGAAACCACGATTATAACAGTTCCCCCATATTGGCCATATATGGTAGACATATATTTAATAGTCAAATTATAGTCTTACTGAGATATAAATAGAAAGTACCATATAAAAACTATATGTTTATTTTTCTGAAGCTTCTGAAAAATATATAATATTACTGCCTAGGATTCCAAGATATTATCTGTCACTGGCAATTGAAATAACATTGTGTAGAAAGTTCAACGATATATAACAATGAGAAATATTGATTAAATCGGAGTTAATTTTTTATATGTTTTTTATATTAAATTTTTATGTGCTTTACTTTTACTAATATACTTTTCCTGGCTTCGCTCTTAGTACTTGAGGCACTTAAAATATTGCAATCTTTCCAGATATGCTAAATTAACACTATTAAAGAAAAAAACACAATTAAAGTCAGTTATTTTGCAACATTTCATGATACATCATTGTTAAAATCAATAGCTTTAATTATATTTGACAAGTTATTTATTTATAAATACAGTCAATCCTGCATTTAATTTGTATCATTACTTGTCGGTGGCGTATCATATATTTATAAATAAACTTTTTTTGAGAAAATGTATTTTTGGCTATTTTCAAATTTTCCATGATACTTTTTAGTGAAAAAAATATGGCAAATATAGAGAATGTCTGCCCCTTATAATTTCTTTATATTATATGGCCATATTTACCATATATGGGTGCGTTTATATTTTTTTGGTGCCCCCGTATTATTTACAATATTTTATTAATTTTAAAAAAAAACTAAAAATTACAACAGAGGTTACCCACCCTATTTCGACACTACACACGAGGGTCGAATACATAATTACGTAATTCTGATACTTTTGGTGTGGATAAAAGGGGTGTATTAATTAAATTATTTTATTTATTTTTATGTTATTGTAAAATTACAACAAAGCGGAAACAAGCGAATGAAACACTACGCATCCCAGCTAATACATAATACCGAAATTATATTTATTTTTTATGAATAAATAGCAGTATTAATTAAAATATTTTTATTATTTTTATTAAATTCTAAATATTACAACAGAGAAAAACCAAGCTATTGCGACACTACAAACGAGAATTAAGTACATAATTACATTTTTGTATTATTTTTTGTTAGATAAAGGAGTTTATTTATTTTAATATTTCTTTTTCTTTTTAATTTTTGAAAAATTACAACAAAGGGGAACCATGGTTTTGCGACACTACACACGAGGGTCAGATAAAAATATGGTTTTTGTATTTTTTTTCTGAAAGGGGAGTATTAAAAAAAATATTTTGTTTATTTGTATTGCATTCTAAAAATTACAGTAGAGGGGAACCGAGATATTGCGACACTACACATGCGAATAAAATACATAATTACGTGATTCATATAGTTATTTTTTGGAAAAAGGACAAGGTCAAAAAAAATATTTTATATATTTTTATTAAATTATACAAAGAAAAACAGAGTGAAACTTGGCCATTGCAACACTAAACACACAATTCGAATACATAATTTTGTGACTTTTTTGATTTTTTGATGGATAAAAGAGGAGTATTGATTAAAATATTTTATCTATTTTTATTAAAATATGACAATTACAACAGAGGGGTAAGCTATTGAGACACTACAAAAGAGGATCGAATACATAATAACATAATTTTTTTGTATCGTTTGTTAGGTAAAAGGGGAGTATTAATTAAAATATTTTATTTATTCATTTTCCTTAAATTCTAGAAAATTACAACAGAGGTAAACCAAGCTATTGCGACACTATACACAAGAGTCGAGTACATAGTATCGTTAAGTTTTTGCTTTTTAAAGGTAAAAGTAGAGTATTAATTATAATATTTTATTTATTTAAAAAAAATTCTAAAAATTACAAAGAGAGGAACTGCTATAAAAACCAGTTGTTTAAAAATCAATTTAAGGCTTTTCGATGTTAAAAAAACACAAAAAAATCGATGAGAAAATCGATAAGAAAAAGCTAAGCAAAAAAAACGTATTTTTCGATTTACCTAAAAATGGATTTGAAAAAAAATTTATTGTTGTTTAGCAACATGAAAATAAAATATACAAAAAAAACTTAAATTGTAATAATTTTACAGAAAAATTTATAAAAACAGTACAGATTTAAATTAACTGTGGACTAGTACGTCGTTTTGTTGATTTTTGATAATTATTACTATAATTGATTAAAAAAATAGTAATATACAATATTTTTGTATATAAGGCTACAGGAAACTGCAGCCAAATATACTTGCTTTTTAATGTACATAAAATTTTGGCGTCACGATTCTGCGTATTGTGTGCAACCAAATCTCACAATATACAAAAAAACATTAAAAAAACATTACAAAATTGCATGTTCTTGTAAATACAGTGATTTAAGAATTCAATTGCGTATATTAAATTAAGAAAGCAAATATATGGCGCTAACTAAGTTTTATCATGCAAAAATAAAAAAATATCTTTCACTTTCTAAACAGCTTCGACGTTAAACTTATAATATGTTATTTGATTTTACTGTTACATAAAAGTACTTAACATAATATATATAATAAAATTTTTGATTTTGTGTTTACCCAATCATTTTTTATAATAAATTTATTTTTTCAGCGTCGAATACGTTCTTTTTTTTTTTTTGTACTAGCTTTTGCATGTTTTGTGTTAAAAAAAAATAATGCTTGATACTAAATGGCACCAAAACTCGTTTTGTCTTGTTTTTAGATACAAGCATTACTTTATTAAAAGAATAAACAATTTTTCAAAAAATACTACAAAGTAGGTATTTCACACGAGTCTAGTCATTTTTTGGCAAGATTACTATGCAGCGGTATGTAATATAATAAAGATACAAAATTCGTAATTTTTTTTATTAGAATCGATAAAATATCGAAAAAAATCAATTTTAAAAAACCTGTTAAACATGTATTTTTTGTGACGGTTTTTTATATCGATCTTGAAATCGATTTAAAATCGATTTTTTATTACTAGTGTTCTGTTTTTCTGTTGTTTTTATAGGGATCAAAGCTAAATTAAAAGCCGTCAATAAAAAAAAATTACAATATAAGTAAATTAAAACGTAAATAAAAAATTATGCATACGAGGTTTTTTGTGTGTTGTTGCACTAACAACTTTAAATTTGCGCTTCAATCTTTTATGCCAACATAAAAAATCTATAAATCAAATTGTTTTTTTGGTAGTTAAACTCTGCAGATCGTTTTTTGGCAAAAAAAAAGCCTTAAGCGCATATCCATATTCGTTTAAAATGATTTTTTTTTTTATTAATTGTTTACATAAAAATACAACAAAACATAGTTTTTTTTTTTGTTGTGAAATGATATGCGTTGCCTGTTAAGCTTTTATTTTTAACTTTATTACACATAAAAATTAAAGATACATAAATTTAGAGAAATTTTTATACTCAAAACTAGTTATATTTTTGTTTTGTCGCAATAAAAGAAATAAAAAATTTATTTATGGCAGGGGACGATGCTTTTATTAAATTTCTGCCCCCATATTTGAAAGAATAAAAATTTGACTAGTTCAAATATGGGGAAAATGAGGTAATATAATCTTTAAATTTAGTATTATGTTTTTAATTTCATTTTTTTCGGTTTATTAGATGATATTTAATCCGCGGTTTTTCTTTATAGATTGTTTCAATTGAGTTCTTACGTGTAATTAAAATATTCTTTATAAAAAAAACCAATTTCACAAGGATATGTCAATACAGACTAGCTAAGTATTTTTATTGCTTTATCTGCAAGTAACGGTTTTTTATGTGGCATGTTACACCAAAAAAACTTAATTTCTATATAGAAATAAACATTTATACACAACAAATCTATGAGGTATTCATTTCAATTTTTTTATTCATTTTTATTTTTTTTATTGTATTTTTTTTATTTTTTTATTCTCTTTTTATTCTTTTTTTATACTTTTTTTCACCAATATATTAGAGTCAACATGTAGTAATTTTATCTAGTCTGCTGTTCAACTGCATTGATTTTTAAAATTATATGAAGAAAGCAATGACATAAACTTTATGACACAAGAATTCATTCCCGTTTTACTTAATACTCATGTATTAAACATAATATACTTAAAACCCTTTTAATTATACAAAAATAATTATATGTCATTTGGTTTTTTTAAAATTGTTAAAACCTGATTTTTAATTAGCATAGATTGAACTTCTATACATTTTCTAAAAGAAAACCTTTATCATTCGGTTATGTGATGACAAACAAAAGTATACTGCAATGGTTTTTTTATAGCCTCATGAACATTTTAAAAGACCAAATTAATTGTCAGATTGATGTTCTTGTATCGAATTGTACTGTTTTTTTATAGGTAAATAAAACCGACGAAATGTTGGAGTCTTTCCATTGTTATGGAGGTTTTACTTTCTATTTTTTTTGTTTAACTTTTTTTACATTTTTTGCCGCCTAATAACTTTGTAAAAAAAAATGCTAATTAAACACGACATGAGCAAAATACAAAATATTATACGCAGTCTTTTCACTACTCACAAAATAAACAACGAGTTTTTTTATTGTTTTTTATAGTATTTTTTATGTATTTGAATGTCTTAATTCTCGGTTTTTATAAATTAAAAATTGTTGTAATATTTTCATATTCCATTAACCTTATTTTAAAAATTTTTATATTAAGATTTTATATTATTTAATAAATATGATAACAATAATTTACAATTTTTTATTTTTTATTTGGTAAATAACAAATAATTTCAATAATTATATAATAAAGATTCACATACAATTTTTGTCTGTAAAGAGCAATTAAGCATGTATTTAAATCGAACACTTTTGTTTTACCATAAAGAAAATATAGTTTCTGAACATACTTTGACTGTTATAAATGCGTTTCATTTATTTCGAGATCCTTTTAGAAAGTTTTTTATAGCGATCTGATTATGTTTTTTGTATTTATTTTTGATAAATACCCGTTGGCATTTCATATCTGTTTATAAAATATCTTACAACATGTACATCAAACAAATTTTTTCGCACTATTGCTTTTATTATTGTATAAAAAAATGTCATGCATAATAAAAAAATATTAAATTCGTCTAAATCTTTAAGATAAGTAAAAGCGTTTTTTAGACTTGATTTCAAGTTTTTTTAATTATAAAATGGGTGCTCTAAAAAATGGTGCACAAAATAAACATTTTAAACAGTTAGTTTTATACCCCACGTGTTCTTTCTTTATATTTTTTAAATAGCAATTATAAGCAAAATACTCATGTTTTTTTTTATTGTAATACGCATATCTATAAAATTATCTTAAAACACACACCCTTTGTTTTTCTGCTGTGTAAAAAATAAAAATCATACCTTTTAACTGCCACATAACATAATTTTATTATAAACGCGTAGTTAGCGCACTTTATTTGGGTTTACCGCGATATGTGTTTAAAAAATTAATCCCATATTTTTTGTTAACGCAAAGACTTTGTATTGATTTATGCGTATTTTTTACCAATGTTTTTATAATATACGTTTGTTTTAAGATTACAAAACAAAAGTATTTTGTATAAAAAAAAGAAAAATCATAATTTTCTGTAAAATCTGTACAATTCTTGTATTTAAAAGCTATAATATCTGTATTTTAGATATAGTTTTTGTAATCAAGTTTCCTTTGAGTTTTAAAACTTTATACAAACCCTTTCCCTCCCCCGATTATAACTTTTTTCTACTTTGGTGTTTTGTATACAAATACATGAAAAAAAAATGCCGATGAAGCATTCTTTTGTTTTTTTATAAAAGTCTATTGTTAATAAACAAATTGATTTTTTTCTCTTGTACCTTTTAAGTAAGTAAAAATGCAGTTAAAAATTATTTTATGTTTGAAAAACTATTACAAAAAGTAAAAATTGTATGAAAAAGTAATAGTCTTAATATGTTTATGTATTACTGCAATACTATTTTCTCTTTATTTTTTCTTTTTAAAATTTCTAATAAAAAACCAAAGTATAGAATTAAATTTAAGTTGTTTATGTGTAGATATTCGTTATCAAAAAAATAATTTAAACATAGAGAAACATATATGAGTATTGTATGCACTACTCTTAATATACTGTTCGTCCCTTTTACATAAAAATTATGTTTGTTGTGTATTTTACCGTGGATTTTATTGGTTTCTTGACAAGTATGATAATTATTGTAATTGCAAATTGCACGTAAATCAGGTGTCTATTGTCTATAAGTCTGTTTCTTTTAACAAAAAAAAACGAATTTATATTTATTTGGTAAACTTTAACAAGTTTTACAAATAAGGTATTCTTTTATTATGTTAAAAATACTAAAAATACTGATAACTATGCATCCTATAAATTTTTCGGTATTTGTACAAATACAAAAATTGTTTTTTTTTCGAATTTTTTTTCTTTATAGTTCTTTAAAAATATGCTATATACAAAAAAATATTTTTTTTTATAGTTTTATGTACTTTTACGCTTAAATTTTTACAGAAGAATATTTTGACTTTTTGATGCATGTATTTTTGTATATAATATTACCCGTATAAAATTTATATATAAATCAACATCTTTTGTTTTTGCAATTAGATTTGGCAAGCAATCATATATTCTTATATAAAAATATTTTTTTTTGTTTAAATATGCAACATTTTTTTTCTTTAACAAAGTATAGCAGCCAGGCTTTTTTTGACAGCATTTTGTTAAACAACGAAAAAAACACACTTTGTGATAATATTGTATAAAATGTACACGGTGGCGTAGCCAGGTAGGGGGAGGGGCAGGA
>JAQFYM010003703.1:0-17694 GCA_034694785.1 Agrenia bidenticulata | reverse complement strand
AAGAATAGATTTTAATAGGACTATTTCAAAGTTTAAAATCCATTTACTCACAATGCACTCAACTACAAATTTTAGGACTAAAAATAAAAAGGTATTCTTTTTGTAAATGAATACGACAGTGACGCCTTGTTAACACTTATCTTTATAAAAGAAATAGAAAATACATTAAATAGAAAATAATATTTATTCTTATATATATTAAAGCCCTTTTTTACTTAAGTTAATATTATAGATTGTATTTAGTAAGATTTTTATTAAACATAAGTATAAGAAACTAAGAATGAAACAAAAATGCAAAAAATGCGCATATTTTTGTTTTTACTGCAAAAAACAGCATTTTTCTGATTCAAATTTTCGTTGAGAGAAAACTTGTTTTTTGGACAAAAAAACTTGTTATTTCTATATTATATATAAAAGAAAAATGTAGATTAAGGTTTTTCTTATTCCCAAATTCTTTTGTAAAATAGAACAATGAAAAAATCTGAAATGCTGTAACAAGACAGCAGTCAAAAGTACAACCAAAACTGCCGTTTTAATGTTTTTGCTCCATTTTGACAACATAAGTCCCTGTTTTATTTTTATTAAAATTATAAAAGCCGATTTATATACGTGAATATGTAGATCGACATTTATAAAGCAAAGTTGTTATAAAAGATATTTAAAAGGATAATTAAAAAAAATTACATTGCAATTTATACATAATACCATTGTATTTTTCTGTATTTTATTTATTTTTGTTTTTCCCCGTTTTATTTAGAGGGAAATTCAAAAACAAATTTGGGTAAAAAAATTGGAGTCTAAAATTACTATTTTGCAAGCAGGGTATGTATTATTATATTTAAAAATTAGTATTTATATCCTGGTGGTACCTTATTAAATGCGGTCCTAAAATTCTATTAGTATTACTACGTTAAGCATGTTTTTTTTAATAATACCATTCTGCATTCTGGCCGAAAAGATTATAAAAGGTTTTGGATAAATAACTTGAGTAAAATTCTATTAAAAGACAAAATGGCATAAAAAAATAATGCTTAATGCTGTAAGGCTTTAATGCTGTGATGCTGTAATACTACAATGATGTAATGCTGTAATTCTGTAATGCTGTAATTCTGTAATGCTGTAATGCTTTAATGCTGTAATGCTGTTACACTTTAATGCTGTAATGCTGTAATGTTATAATGCTGTAATGCTGAAATAATGCAATGCTGTAATGCTGTTATGTTGTAATGTTGTAATGTTGTAATGCTGTAATGTTGTAATGCTGTAACTATATTTAATAATACATAAATCATAGAAAAGTAGTTGCGTTTTGGCTTACGGCCGTCAAACAGTTTAAAGTTGCGTGACCAAAATGAAAAAAAAATTATATATCTCTCCAGAGACACCCCCAAAAAAGTATTTTTAGTAACAAAAAATATATATTTGTTACAATTTGTTTTTTCAGTGGTAAAATCTTTTGTATTTGAACAACTTTTTGATTGTAAGTTTTAAGACATCTTTTCGTTTTGCATCGGCTCTTGTCATACCGAAAATGATCAATTCAAAATTGTACCGGATAAAAAGACACGTGTATTCGCTAATACAACCTTTGCTAGAAGTCGTCCTGTTTTGTTTTTTTGTTACAAAAAGTATATTGACGGTGATAAACATTTTTAGTATATAAAGTTAATGTTTTTGAAGTTTTATGGTCAAAATATATATTAAATATTGTAGACCTTTTTGAGTAAAAAAATGGTAATACAATGATTTTTTATTATGTATGATAATTGTGATATACTTTAAATAGTTTTTTTTTTTTACCGTCATTTTTTGTCTGTAAATGTTTGCAAAAAATTTTACTCTAAAAATTAAATACGAAGTACAAAGTAATTATGGTTACGCTTAGACAAAAATAAGGTATATTCAACGCCAAATTATATTTTATCATGTAAAACATATAAAAGCATCTTTTCTATCTCCTGTATTTTTTAAACTAGCTTTATGAATTTTTTAATCTTCAAAACTTGAATTATATATAAAAAAATGTATACAAATGCTATTTTGATATGATACGCAAATTAAATGTTTTTTACTTAACTCATACAGCAATCAATCAAAAATAGGTCTACATAAAAGAAATAATTTATTTTACAGGGTTAGCAATTTTAAATACTTAGGTTTTTTTTGTATATTTTATAGCACAGTTGTATGTTCCATTACATGCAAAAAAATACAAGTGGTAAAGAGGTGTTTTGAAATAGCTGCATAAAAGGTTTTGCAAATAATGTTGTATCGTCAACAATAACTTATAAGCTTGCCGGAAAAAACCTAGAATTAAAACAAGCACGCAATATATTTTTATCGTGTTTAAGAGGCAAAAAAGCAAACTATTAAGGGCTTTTACTATGCAAGTTTTTCTCTTATGTGTATATGCTTTTCTATGTTTTTAACTTTTACAAATAACCTCAATTCAATTTTGAAATTAATTATTAATTTTTATAAAAAAAAAACTAAAATTAGAAGTAAACGTGTTTTTACTTTTCAAAAAAAACCCGTAAAGTAATTTTTTCTTATGATAATAAAAAAAGGGTATATTGTGCACGATATTTGAACAAACATTTTACTGCACTTTTTACAAAAATATACAGTAAATATGACGTAAAGTTGGGTGCAGTTAACGTGCAAAGCAAACACCTAAATAGTTATATTTTTACTATATGTAAAAACTCTTTCTGACTTTGCTTTACAATTTAAAAAAAAATTACAGTATAGGTTACTTCGACATTGTTTTTTTTATGTTTACTAGCTTTCACCATAATAAATTAAGCTTTTTTTTAAAAAAGGTAGATAATAGTGTACATGCTTAGAAACACGCATTTCTTGACATTTACTATTGCGAAAATGGTATATTTTTTTATTCGTTGTCGTTTTAAAGTACTTTTTATACGTATAAAATCAAAAAAAATATTTTATTTTTTATGAATTTATTTGTTATATGTTATTTGCTAAAAAGGTATATAAAGATTAAAAGTGCTTTTAGTAAAACAATTACGGACTGTATTTTTAATAATATTATTGTGCAACATGCATTGTTCCAGTACATTAATGCTGCAAATCCCTACGTATTTCAGCAGTATTTCTACGTAGTTGGCACATCGTATCTTGCAAACCCTACAATAAAAGTAAAATTAGCGCGTAAAACCACGATTATATTTAAAAAACGACAGAAATTTGTGTGGCGTTCAATGTACAAAAGTAGTAGTTTTTGCCAAAAAAAATATTTTTGGTCAAACATATATTGTTCACCACAACTTTTTTTGAACGGTTTAAAACTGGTTAAATATATCCGGTCGTAAATACTTAAAAGTCAGGTCAAAATAACAAGCCTGTAGTTTAATATAGAACGCCTTTTTGTTTCTTTATATCTGGGGTGGATGCTTGAACAAAATGTAAACCTAACTTAGACAAAAAAGTGATATTAGTAAAATGTATACTAATATCTAGAAATTTAATTTATGTTTACAACAAAATTCATTGACTATTGTTATTAGTCGTATAAGGTTTTTTACTATCATTTGTATACGCTTAATGAACCCTTTTTTGTTTTGATTATCTGTTATTTAGTAACCAAAATAGCTCAATATGCATTTGTAAAATGTTTCAAAATAGTTTTGGCTGTTTTTACGGGACGAAAACAAATGGAGATACGACTTGACTTTGGCGTAATGTAAATTAAAATTGCGTCGTTTAACTTTTGTAAAGTAATCAAACACAAAACATTTGCATACCTTTTGAATTTTGCTTTTTTTTAATTTTTTTTGTACACTAGTGTAAAATATTTCGGGTAAATAACAAATACCAAAAAACTCTATATATTGCATCGCGCAGATGGTTTGCTTAAACATAAAAAATTATTATTGTTTTTGGTTTGAAAAAACTGTATGCTTGCTGCTTTTCATGATATTGTTGTGTACTTTAAAATATTATATCTGGGCTTGATACTCTCGTCCCTTTTTAATGTTTTTAAGTTTGTCTCGAACCATTTATAATTGTAATGCATTTCAATTTTTCGGTAAAAAAATATGTTTTTTTATATTTTTGGTATTCAAAAAATTTCCGTATATTTTCGGCAACATGCGCACTTGAGCGGGTTTCATACACGCGACACATGGTTTTTGCACTAGCTGTTATATTTTTGAATACTAGAAAGGCATATGAAAAAAGAGCACAGTTTTTTTGCTTATTATTGTAGACATTCTTTTACAACACTGCTCTATTTTTTTCGTTTTTTTGCGGGACATGATACATTTACTTTTCATAAAAAAACTTATATGTCTTTTTATTAGACAATCAAAATTTATGCTTTATTTTATGACCTATATTAAAAAAAACGACTTTTGGAAATTAACATATATTTTAGATCTTTTATATACAAACTTATATAGTTTTTTACAAAATATAAACCTAAAATTCCTTTATCATATAAACATGCCACGAATCAATCTTATTGGTCAACATAGATATTTTTTCTCTCTTTACTTTTTTTTGAACTTATTAAATACAAACGATATTTTTTGTCTTTAGATTCTGGTCTTTGTATTTATATAATTAAAAAGGTTCAATAGATATTTTATTTTATTTCGAACCAAGCTTAAATTTAGGTATTTAAAAAAAATCATGAGAGAACCCGCGCTGATAACGTTGTGCTGAAGGTCAACATTTTACTCATCTATAGAAATTTTTTATCATCATTTTTAAGTCGAATTGGCCTCCGAATCAAGTATTTCTTTTTCTTTGAGATTTCAGTGAGTGAAAATAAAATCATTGACAAAAATACTTTATTATATATAATTTTTTTTTATTTGCGCATCAACGTTTTTATTATCTTATTTCCGAACATAAACGGAAATCAAATGACAAAATTTCTTAATTAAAACAATAGGATCTTTCTATATTATATTTTTGCTAATTTTAATACAATTGCTTTTATGAAATCCAACGTTAAAAAAACTATTTCCAGAAAAAACGCATTTGTAGCGTTGGATGCATTTGTAAAGTTTATTTGTACGTAAATAGAAAAAAAAGCTTTTAAATTTTTTTATTTTTTCGTTAAAAAAAAAGGAGCAACAGGTTTATTAAATACTGTTTTTTTATTCGATAAAATTGCTTATTATACAAAAAAAAAAAAAAAATTTAGATTGGTAAAACACTATATTATAATGTGTATAATTTTGAAAAATAATCATAACAATAAACACATTATTCTACGATTTTTTATAAAAAGAGCACATAAACTTTTTAGTTTTATAGCATTTTATACGTAGCTGTTTTACAAGTCTATATTGACTTTATACGACAAACTTTTGTTATTTATAAGATTACAGAATTTGCACTACCTTGTAATGTAAAACCCTACAAAAAAGCATTAAAACGTTTGCATCTGTATTACGCTATAAACATACAGAATGTAGGACCCATTCTAGTTTGTTGATAATAATATTTCTAAAAAAACATAATGATTATAGGCAAATTATCGTACGCTGGCATCGTTTTTTTTGTTGCAAATTTATGTATAAACAGCAAATTATCTACAAGAACTATTAAAACAGTTTAAAATCAACCAAATAAATTTGACCATGCCTTATTGCACAACCGTTTTTTTTTTTTTTTATTTTGCCGTTTTATAACGTATAATCAGCGGCGGGGTCTTAATTTTTTGCAGGGGGGGCAAGGGTAAAAAATAATTTTTGTGTTAACCGTATATTTCGGCTTAAAAACACAAAATACGTAAATCAGTTTCTAAGGAGGCTTAAGCCCGCCTGCAGCCCCCCTCCTTCCGTGTATCCCACTCCTGCTTATAATACATCGTATTTTTTTGACAAAATAAATTATGCGTCATGCCAAAATAAAAACTCTGCGGCAATAGTCTCCTGCAAAAAAAAACAAACTAGTAAAGGATCTTATTTTTTGTACACTTTAACAGAATTCAACAGTCTTATACGCAAAAAAAAAGGATTTTGTAGCAAAATTAGGTAAAAATTGTATAAAACAGCAAAAAATACGCAAAAAAAAGACGAAAATATTACCAAAACACCTGAACACAAAATTTTTTACGTAACTATTGTTTTTTGTTGCGCTCCAATATAAATCTTTATAGGTTAAACACAAATAATTTATTACGCTAAAAAAAAGCAAGTAAATAATTTTTTTGCGCATAAAATACAGCTAATGACGCATTGCTTGTAACAAAAAAATTTTGTTATCGTTCTGCAAAATATTTTTTTTTACTTTCTACGATATATTGTTATTTTTGGTCAAATAAGCAGAAGCTTGAATTAACATGAAAACAGAAATTTGCTATTAAAAAATTTTTACAGTTCGTTTAAATGTCTTTATTTAGAAAGCAAATTACAAGTATTCAGGCATTACATATTAGACAGAAAATAAAATCATGAACATTTTTTAAAAAGGTAAATATATGAAGGAAAAAAAAAATGTAAATTTTGTAATTTTTAAAGTGATTTACTGCTCTTAAAAAATTTTAAAACCTCTTTTTTCTTTTTATAAAATATACTCAGTTTATGTCTTGCAAAGGGTACAAAAAATTTTAAGAAAATAATACCACATGACGCATTAGTACGAAAACATAGATGAAGTATGAAAATTTTTATTTATTACGTTTTTTTTCAGAAACAGACATCCATCTTAAAAATATTTGCAAATAACTTTGATGAAAAAACTATTTAAAGCTTATAACTATGCTTAATATATATATTGATCATACTCCTCGTAATCACTTTTTTTTACTGCCTCTAAAACAGAAGATTAAAAATAAATCGTATAAAAAGTAAAATATGTATCAAAATATAGACGATAACATTAGAAAAAAAAATTAAAGAGTTTTTTAGTATGTGTAAATGTTACACAGACTCTTTTTGTGTGCAAAAACATGTAAAAAGCAAGCCTTATCAATCAAAAAAAATTTGCCCGGGTCATTTTTTTAATTAAATGTTTATTTTTAAAAATATTTAACTTATAAAATACATAAAATTAGGATTAAGTTTTAACAAAAAAACGTTTTTGCTTTTTATCATCAAGTCGAGCTTGAGACGAACTTAACGTGTTTCCTAAAAATAAAAATCCTAAAGAATTAGATTTCGCACTAGAAAACATGTTCTATTACCAAAAAGTTGTCTTGATAAATAGTTCGGTTCAGGCCTAGTTTCCTCTCTTAAATCTAGCCGATAGAATCGTGCCCCGAGTTTGCAAAAGTGTGTTTTAAAAAAATAAAACATAAGTCTTAACTCAACTGTTATCCCTACGTAACATATACCTTACCTGTTGATCTCAACCCTATATTTAGTGCCTTTAATCATGTTTTTATCTAAAAACATCTACCCTAGCCCATACCCAGTCCCTTACTCCTACCCGTACCCTTTAGCCTCCAGCACCCTCTACCATATAATACCCCTACCCCATACCTTACCCGTACCCCTAACTATTTAAGCAGATATATTGTTTTATTCAACTACGATTGTTTATTTATAAACGAAAGGTTACATGTTGCATTCGTTTATAATATACGTAAAGAAGTATGTTTTTTTTCGTTTTCAAACGAACCCTCTTTAAATCTGCGCAATTTATACTCACCCTGATCTGCGGGGTAGGGGTAAGCGGCCTTTCTCCAAGTATTTTTTAATTCGCATATTTTAAAAAGTTTATCGGTGGCCCTTATTTTTCAATCTGCGCGTATTTCACCGCTTTTTCTTTTGTTCATAATTGTAAAGGGTATTTTTTTTAAATAATTAAAGCAGAAATGAGGTATCGTTGTTTACTGAACGGAGGTTTATACATTTCGCTACATTTATTTTATAAAACAGCGTCAATAGAGAGTTTTACGCTTGTAAACGAGATATATTATAGATATCTTATAAATATGTAAACATGTATTTACTTGAATTACATGACTGTCGAAACAAATCTAGATTATATACGAAAATGGATTATCTAACCCAGTATAAATACAAACTAGTAACTACTTTTTTTACAAAAACTTCTACCTTTGTATAAAAAATTACATATAATGCTGCATAGCATAAACTTTTTCATATATATATTTTTGTATGAACATAATCTTCCTTAAGTCTTACAAAAAAAAATGTTTTACTGCGCTATATTAATTTATCTGATCAAAGAATTTGTACGGGCCTTGTAAAAACTAGGCCCTTAAAAATTCGTTGCATTTAAAATTGCACGTGGTATAAGAGAAGCTAAAGCAAACGTGACACTTGCTTAATAAAGATATGTAAAGCATCGTGTATAGCTGTACTTTCAAATTTGTTCGAATCGATTTTTAACCATAAAAATTGACCGATTTAGATTCATACATTCTACCATGACTATTCTATGGTACGGGGGCATTTATTCTGTCAAAAACAGTCATACATACTATAGGACTATGACAAAATATACTGGAAACTTTATTTCAAGTATTAAAATTGTATTTTTACAATTAGAACTTTTTTCTGTTACATTTCATTGCATAATTTAAATTGTTTTTCCTTTTAAATTTAAAAATGCAACCCTTAATAGCAACGAATTTTTGGGGCCTAGTAAGAGCTTTTACAAAAAAAAAATGCGAAAATAGAATATAATACGCTACTTTTAACTTTTTTTGTTGCATTAACGCTAGTGAATAAAATTTCATTTCCCATTTTTCTTTCTTGTAATTGCATCGAAAAAAAATTTTATATAATCTACATCGTAAAAAAACTATACACAAACAGTGTTTTGCAACAAAAAATACATATAAATAAGTTAGAAAACAAAATAGTTATTTAAAAGAAAAGTTGATTAAAAATAAAATGGTTTATAGAATATGAATTCTACAAAATTATATGCACAATTACATTTTAACGTTGTATATCAATATGTCTGTGTGTGGGTCGATACTATGCCTTTATGCATGATTTTTTAACATACCGTAGATCTACAATTTCTGTTGATTTGACTTTTTTGTTTTTAATGCCTTCAAATCATGTACATCTAAAATCTGTTTTTTGACAGCGAACAATTCGCACTTATCTGTATCAATTTTTTTACAATTGGTCGTTTGCTCGCATCTTAAAATAAAAAAACCTAGTATGTAAAATATAAATCGAAACAGTAAAAACACTATAATTACCATACCAACTAAAAATATATAATAATTTTTACATGTAAACTAAAATAAACATACTTTGGGACAATTTTAAATATATTTTTTTGTTTTAAAAAAATGAACAAAATATCACTTAACGATTTTCTACTTTTACACGTTTTTAAAAAAATGCGTGTTCTATAATAGTAAATAAGGCAAGTTATTGTATTTAAAAAAACAAAGGTTTTATAATTTATTGTTTTTATATGTATGTCTATAAAAAAAGCGTTTATTTTATAAAAATACCCTAAAATTGCAAATGTGGCCATCTAAAAAGATAAATGCGCTAATGACCAATTTGCTTCTTCCATTGTATTACCCACAGGTGACAAGTATAGATGGCGTTATAAACGTAAAAATATAGGTGTCATATTACATTACGTTTTTGCAAGTACATAGAAAATCTAAAATCAACGTTTAAAAAAAGGGATATTCCAAATTATAAGCTCAATTACGAGTAGTAAATTACAACATTAATATTTCTTTGCGCGGCTACTACACAAAATTTGCTTTTGTAGTATATTATGTTTTAAAGCGACGGTTGGGGCCAAGCATGCAAACATCTACGACGATAGAAAGCATCAAAATATTTTTTAATTGCAAAAAAAAAAAATCGGTATACGTATATACTGGTATTGGGTTTGCGTTTCAATATAAATAAAGAAGAATACTAAATATTTTTCCGCTGTTATTAATATCATATTCTTACACGAAAAATCTGTAACGATATTTTGAAGCATTTTGTAATATTTCAACTTTTTCTAAAACTGTTAGTTTCCAATTATAATTAGTATTGTATTTATAAAAAAATGGAAATAATATAACGGTTAATATATATTTAATAGTTTTAATTTATAAAAGACTACTTTTTACATAAATAAGTATTAACTCCCTTTTTATGGCTCCTATAAGAATACGCGTAACACAAAACTCATCAACGACTGTTTTGGGATTCACTTTTGTATTTTATAAAGCGCTTGTAATTGTAATTTACGTGATTATAATTTTTTCTAGACTTAATATTTTTTTTCGTTAACGGGTAAAGCCTAGAGATCAATCATCAATACACGTGCTTTCGTTAGTATAAAAATTCAAAAAATAAGATAAAAAAGTATGTTTAGTGAACAAATACAAAATAAATGTTGCAAAAAATGCATCAAATTCTGCGCGTCATATTTAAAGATTTAAGTGGTATAATGAAATGGCAATTTAAGGGCCATAATAGCATTTTCATGTAGTCAAAGCCTTGACATGCAATTAAGCTACCTAAAAACAAACAAACGACTAAATTTCATTATTTTGGAATTCATTTTATATAAAGAAAATAAAAAATGTTTTTTGGTTTTAATCAGCAAAAAAATATTATAAAAATAGTGATTTAAATAAAAAATCTTGCGGTGATTTTTATCATGAAAAAAAGACACGAATAGATTATAATATAATATAAATCTATTTTATTTTAATAATAAATATATTTTATTATTATAAAAATAAATTAAAAGTTACATTAAACGCTGATATAAATAATATATTACCAATATTTTATTTCTAACCATGTAAAAAATAATAAAAATGCAATATCCGGTTTTTATTTCTACATGTAAGTCTATTATTCTAAAGACAAATTAAAAAAGTTTTTATATTTTGTATGTTTGTTATTTTGAATCATTGTTTTTTTGGTATCTATTTGTGCTCTTCAGTATATTTTTTTACTGCAAGAAGTCTTTGTAGTTTTACAAACCCCTTAACACGCATTTAGCGTGATACTTTTTTTTATTAGTTTAAGGGTGTGTCTGGTTTTTCAAAAATTCAGTAGCTGTTGCATTCTGGTTTCTTAGAAAAAATATCGATTCTACGATTTTAGGCGTAAAACTCGTGCGTTAAGATCATCCTTTGATGTAATATTTTCATCTAAAGAATGTAAAAGAAATTAGTCAAGAGAAGGTTGTTATAAGAATCCGTTTTTTCGGGTAAGAAAAAAGAAATTGATTTTCAAGAAAGAAACCAGAATACAAAAAAATGGTTTCTTGGACATACCAGACACGCAAAAAGCTTTTTTTATGCCTGTCTGAATTTTTTAATATAACAATATTTACATCTGTTAAACTATAAAATGTGCCGCTTAACATGCGTTTTTTACTTTCGTCTTAACATCTTGTTTGCTGCGTTTTTTGCGATATCGAAAAAATACATTTTATGTCGATATAATAGAAGTGTAAAAAAACCACATAAAAAAAGGCAAGGCTTTTACGAAAGTTTTAGTTTTGCTGTTTTAGTTTTGTGTATAACATATACAAATGCGGTTTTTCAATTTTGCACTCAAAGGGGGTTTAAGTTCTCTTTAGTTTACGAATATATTTGCTACTATTTTTTTATTACAAAAAAATATGACTTCAACGGATATGTACAAAAATAAAAATTGCAATAAGTATATCTATATCAAGCAGAGCTTACTTGAATTTTGCAGTGCAAATTTGGCAATTTCAGTCTCGGAATAGATTTTTTTGTTTACTAGATTAGTGTTATCGTTTAAAACGCAGCAATTGGTTAACATAGACACACTTTTGCGTATAAAATCGCATGTTTTAAACAGCCATAATACAATTCGCATTTTGTAACACAAAATCAAAAAAAAAACTTATAACATACAATATATTGATTTACTTTCGACTTATATATTACCGCCAAGTATACTTTACTAAGGCAAACTACCATTTCAACTCTACTAATCACTATATATGTGCCTCGAAATAGTGTTTGCCTAGGCAAAGTATACTTGGCGGAAATATCATCTTTGACGGTAACATATATATCGCAGTTAAACAATATAAATGCATATTACTTAGCGTTGATTCTTACTGCGTACTATACTTATATGACAGTAGCACTGAAAGTCGTTTTATGGGAATTTGTTGTACCCTTTTATTTTTGTCATACAAAAACACTCTAAAATATATTTACGCTCCTAGTAATACATATACGCAAGTCGTAGACAAGCTTTTCTATAAAAACTGTTGAAAAAATGCGCAATTCTACGCTTATTTACTTTTGTGGACTTAAGACCAAAGGGTATTGAATATGTTTTGCCAATAAAGTGTAAGCCAGAATTTTTTTCTACATAATGGCCATAATGGAAACCCATATTTACGATTTCTTATCAATATATGTACTAAATTGTAACTGAAATTTCATATTCTATGCGCTCAGCCTAAACTGGGCTTTAACCCGGTGTAGGCAAAGTAGTCAAAAGAAGGGGTAAATAAATAATTGGTCGGAACTCGGCACGGCGACGGGAAACAAAAAAAATGTAATTATTGTGTGAAAAACGAAGAGAACCAATTTTAAGCATAAAACAATAATTCAATCGATTTTTTTTGCCAAATATACATGTTAACTTTATTTTTTTTGTTGCTTTTTAGAATATAAATTCATCGTATATATGCGGGTATTTAAGTTGTAGGGTAAATGTAAAATACACTTTTTATAACAGATTATTTCTAAAGATAGAGATCTCGTACTATATACGTGTTATAAATTTTTCATTTGATAATTCAATACCAGTTTTTCAAAATATCATTTTATAAAGAGTCAGTTGTTTGACATAGAAATAACCAGTTAAGTCAAGAAGTGATAAAAATCGAATATGAAATTGCTATATTTTTACGGTTTTAGATGTTTTTATATTCAGTTCAATTTATGCAAACATGGATTTAATTTTCTGAAGCGTAAAAACAATAGAAAACTAACAAAAAAAAGTGACGGATAAATATTTTACAAAAAAAAAATATATTTTTTTAAACGTTTTTGAATAACCAAAAAAACATCTTGAATCAAGTAAATAAAAAATAAAAATTTTTTTCGTATAATTGTCGATTCGCAATATAAAAAATGATTAAAAGAAATTGATTTTTTTCCTGCATTTGTTCATAAAATTTTATGTATAAAATAAAGTCTTTACTAAATTACAGACTTTTGTTAGTAAGATATATTATATTAAATTAACGGCAATATAAATATAATTCTTATCGTATGGTTGTTTCTTATATTGATAAATTAATTTGCGAGAAACATAGTTATTCTGTAAAACTATTCATATTTTGTAAATACACTGAAGAGTGGCAATACGAAGTTCGCATTCTGCGGTTAAAATTATTTTTTTTCTTTTTTTTATAAAACATAAAAACTAATCACCGAGAATCTGTCTATTTACCAAATAAAAATGTTATGGCAAAAACCATACGAGGTCGGCTTACACATCGAATTACTGAGTTACAATTAATTATATCTAGTATTGTATTTCTTATATGTGCATTTGAACTTGGTTTTTGTGTGCAAAATCTAATAATAATAGTTTTTTTATTTTTTATCTTTTATCTTATATGTTTTTTGTGTAAATTAAAATTAAAATAGATGAATACAAACTCTGACATAGTTTGTATTTTTTATTATTTTTACTGTTCTACATGCATTTACAATGTCAAATCTCTCATTTTTATCATTTTGAAGTTTATTGTGTAAATTGTACTTTCCCTCCTCTTGACGAGTTCAGGCTATTTTTACGGAAACTTTTGTAGAGCAAACGCCTAGTTCAAGCTCAGCCAAAGATAAAATTTTTCTGGTCATCTTATGCCCTTATTGGCTAAAAAAACATTACATTATTCCGAAAGACCCTTTTACTACAGAGCTTACCAATTAATTATCTACAAAAGGCCTTTTTCTGTAGATATTCGGAAAAAATTGTTGGTCACTTAAAAACTTTTTTTAAAAAACACCGAATTTTTATGGTCTTTTAAATGCTTCTTTTCAAAAATTTGAACTTTTGTTGGTCTCTAAAATGCCCTTTTTTAACAAAAATACATAATTTCGTTGGTCTCCAAAAGACCCTGTTTCTAAAAACCCCCGATATTTTGTTAGTCATCAAAAGGCCTGTTTAAGAAAAAAAATTACAAAATTATGTTGGTCTCCAAAAGACCCTTTTTAGATAAATCAAATTTTGTTAAGTCTCCATAAGACCCTAAAAAGGTAAACGAGGTAAAGCACAAAAAAATTTTTCTTGTTAATCGTTGTGAAATTTTTTTATGCTCTTTAAGACTATACATCTCTGCCAGATACACTAAAATCTTATTGGATACCCATGATTTTTTGGAAAATTTAACATGTTTGTATATATCGGGTCTCGGGATACTCACATTATCTCACCTGTAAATAACTTTTCATAACCTAGTCCCAACAATTTCCAATATTATTTTACTGTATTTTGCGTATTTTAAAATTTTGTTTGCTTTTTTTTTCATAAAAAAGACTGGAAAATTTGTAAAAATGTATAAAAACTAAAGAAGAAAACATAACACAAATCACCAACGCATTAAATATATTGTAAGGACGTACGTAAATATAGTGCTTTGATAATGTATGTGTAGTTTTATGGGTTAGATAGACTCTCTCGATCAAAAATATTTTGTAGAAAATCAAATAACAAAATACCCATTTTTCTGCGCCGCAAATCAAAAAAACAGCAAGAAACATAAAAACAAAAACGTACAGAAGTATTCAACATTACAACTAAGATGTTTAAAACCATGAAAACTTTGCAAAACGCCTACGAAGGTGTTTATATTTTTTTTCTCGTATTTTATTAGCACAGAAGGGTTTATTACAAAGTCGTACAAAAACCATATGTCCCGGTATGTCCTACGACAAAGGAAACATACATTTAAAGAACACATGAAGAGACCTAAGTCGTTTTGAGAAAGTCATATTTGAATCGCACAGTATAATATTTTACTTTTCTTGTTGTTTATTGACGCATGCATTACAAATACTTTACCGTACTTTTTATTCTGTAATGCAGTTTATCCGGGTTGCCCTTATATTATATTATTTTTGTTTGTTTTTTTTATTATATTTAATCATAATTAAGTTTACGAGAAAATTCGACATGGTTGATCTTTGAAACGAAAATCACGTCAGTTAAAATAATTCTTGCGGGATTTACAAACGTAAATATATATATATATCACGGTAAACACCTATTTGTCAGTATTTATTTTTAAAAATACAATGCATGATTGCATGGTTATAGAAAGCAGATTTTGCTATATAAAACGCAATAAAAAAAAGTTTTTTATGGCTTGATGCTAAAAAAAAACGCAAAAAAAAGAATATTTATCGATTAAGCAAACTCTGCTTTTATCAAGCAGAAAAAAAACAATAAAAAAAATAGAATGCAGTAAAATAAAATAATTACAGAAAAAAAATACAATCCTAATTTTTATTGCATATTAAAGGTCAATGTTAAAAGCATAAGCATGTAATCCGTACCAGTATTTTGTAGAATCTATATGTCATAGTTCTAAGCGCTTTTGATATACAAAGAAACTATGTTTTTTATTACTAAAAATTGCAAAATTATACTATGTTAATGTTTTTTTTTGTAGACATTGATGTCAATTTAATTTTACGTATATTACAGAAGACAAAGATTTTTGAAAAATCAATTGCTTACAAACATAGCAGTGATCAAAAAAATAGTTCATTATTACAATTTGTCTACAAAAATCAAAACGACAACAAAGTAATAATTTGGCGTGCAAATTGCAATCAAATAAGGCAGTCTAATATATATCGCGTTTAAGTAGTATAAAGCAAAAAAACCGAGTAAAAGAAGGTGATGGGTATATTTTATATTTAGTTATATACGCGACGACAGTTTATAAAGCGCAATTGGCAACAAAAAAGCATATAACAATCTACAGTTAGAGGATAACTGTGTAAGTAGTCTGCAAAAGTATCTATTCACAAGCATATTTATCTGTTTTATCTCGTACCAGAAGAGAATAAAATGTTTGTGTTTAAAACGCGTCTCTAGCCGGATTACCTTAAAACCCAGACCCATTGTCCGTAACCCGGCACTATTATCAAAACAAGATCGGCCTTGTCCTTTGTGTAAAAGAAAAATTTTACGGTTTATGATTTTGATACAGAACATAAAGACTTGAGGTTGCGCTTAACATTTGCAAATCAACAAAAGGTATTTCTTAATCTATTTGGCATTATACAATACTTATGGGTCACAAAGAAAAGCAAGTAAAACAGTTCCACGCTGTTTTTATATAAAACCTGTAAGTACTAGTCGTGTTACAATGAAAATGTTAACACAATGCAAAACACGCAATTTTTTTAAACAGTTTAAGATATGATAACAACTGCTTTCGTTTTTTACTGTGATTGGCATCAAGAGCACCAAAAATAGTATAATCATACTATAAAAACATAAATTACAACACCCTTCTAATGGCAGTTTTTCCTTGATTTAATGTTTAATATTTTCATATGAAAACGGGTAACTTTTATCAGCAGAAGTTATTTTTTTGTGATTAAGATGTTATGGATATTTACAAATTAGAAATAAATACATAAATTAATTTTTAAGTCACTGCTATTTTATAATCGGCGTCATTTTGAATTTCCACGATTAATCTATGATTAGGAAGGGTAAATTGATGTATAATTTATGTATAATTTCCGCATTTAAATTTTGATTTCATTTTTTCTGCATTTTTTTTGGCTCTTCGTCTACGAATTCATAATAATTAAACTATTAAATCGCTAAAGATATGTTAGGTTCATGTAAAAAATGGTACACGTATGTAAAAAATTAGATGGTCTGTATGCCTGTGTAGCTTTTTTCTTTTTTATCAGTTTTTGTAATATAGTTTATAGTATATTACGTATTTTAATGTAGGTGTTAAAATACTTCTTGTATTTTTTTTTCTAGCAATTTATACTGCTTTCATGCAAAATAATAACTTATAAACTGGGTTTTTTGTATACTTAAACATTTTTGCTTTACGTTTTAGCATAAAAATATGGTTACTTTTTTGTTGTTTGCATTAATTACCATATATGGCTTTCTTCACATTTTTATTTTCGCCTCTGATTGCTTTTTACAGTTTTAAATAAATTATAAATACTTTGCGCAAATATTTTCTAATTTTTTAGCGTCTGATATTGTTACAATATTTTGTTTTCAATAATAAAAGTAGAATACTACAACAAAGAAAAGAAAATTATTCCAAAACTAGTGTAATCAAAAAAAAAAAATACAAATTTAGAACATAATTTCTATAAAAGATTCACTGAATGAGTAAATTGTTTTTGCTATATCTTCAGCTCCATATAAACGACGCATTTACAATCGACCTAATAAAAGTTATTACGGTCCTAAAATTATACATAAATATTAGAGACATTACAATATAATGCAACTGGCTTATAGTAGTGTTTTGCACATTGAACCCTTTTATATAAAACCTGTCAAACTTAAAAAATACACTTTATATGATTAGCAAGGGTGAGAAAATTCATAGTTTGCAACGTCAAAAAATTAAGACATAACAATACTAGGGTTCGGAATTCGACTATTCGAATATTCGAATTATCGAATTATTCGTACTTTTTTGGGGTATTCGAATATTCGAATTCTTTGCAAAAATATTCGTAGTGTTTTTTTCAAA
>JAQFYM010003702.1:0-17695 GCA_034694785.1 Agrenia bidenticulata | reverse complement strand
GGCCATAACATATTCGACCCCTCTGCATATAACGGTATTTATCTAACGAAAATATCTTTTGTTGGTTCTTTTTACTAAAAAATGTATTTGATTAGCACTATATGTCATTCATATTTAGTTGACTCAACCCACTTGTATGAAAATGTTTTTATAATGTAAAGAAAATGTATCCGTTATATATACGTTTGTAAAACAGGTTGCTTGATTTTTTATTTGTCCTTCTGTTCTGATTTTGGATTGACATAATTAGGCGAACCAAAAATAATAAGAATTTTATTCTTTAAGAAAAGAAGATGAAGTCATTATTGTTTATAGTACTATTATTAATAATATGGTGTACTTTTAGTGTTCATGCAACCATTAAAAAAATATCCGTCATAAAATCAAAGCAATCATTTTCTGACTTTCGATGTAATAGCAAGAAGCGAAAGTATTAAAAATATATTGCAAGATATTTTTTTTTTCCAATTATAGGTCTATAGAAAATGTTTCCATCGTTTATTATTGCTTTAACCGGCACTGCCTTTTTGAGGTCCTAATTTTGAATTGTTATACCTACTGCCATCTTTAAAGGTGATACTGTGTACAAAAATGTTTGTTTAAAATAGCAAATATGCCAAAAAACTAAAAAGACAGTTTTTTCCATCCCATGTAATCAAAACAAACGCACACGATAAGCGCAACAAATATAAGAAATAGAATTACTTTTAGCAACAGTTAAGGCACACCTATGAGCAGATATGCGCGCAATTGTACCACTTGAGACATATGGCAGAAAATGTAGTCTAATCAGCGCAGCAAAATTTTTTATACAAGCCGAACAATATGTTTTAGTATACATTGGTAATGCCAAGCTACTAAAATCAGGGTCGCCATATGACATATAAATATACTTATGAAATATTTTTGGTTATATTTTTAGGTCATAAAAATCATTGGTATATTTCTATTTTTTTTTGGTATATTACAGTTCAAAATTTTTTATATTAGTATAATTGCCCTTTCTGGATTTTGTATAAATCTAAAATGCCAACTAGTCTTGGCTTCTCTTAATTTGTCTTTTTGTGTTTTCTTCACTTATTTTAAAGCTATAGAATGTAATATTACGATCTAAACAAAAAAAATACCAAATTACAATAAGGAGTATGATTTTAGAAGAAAGGTGTACGAATAATAAGGATAATGCTTTTTGTAGGTTGTGCAAATCTTTAACAAAAAAAAAAACATAACGGGATGCATTGAGCAGCACATAAAAACACAAAATGCACTAACAGCATTTAACCTTTTATGATACTAAAATCGCCATATTAAAAAAGTCCAATCTCACAAGTAATCAACCTTTTTAAGTTGCGAAGATTAGCCTTGCATAACTAAAAGCATGTCACTCTGCCACAAGAATACTCGATCATGCAACAGAAATCATTTAAGCAAGATGGTTGATGAATGATGTTCAAAACCAAAAATTTCTAAGAAAAAAACGCGACGCTATTATTAAAATGCATTCTCTTAAAGCTTAAGTGTACTAATAAAAGTGATGTAAGCAAATAACAATTTTTTTATGCAAAAGTATATATCTACGGACATATCATCCTACGAACATTTTTGTGCGTGCATTAAATATTTTTTAAATTGTGAAAACGTCATTTTTAATAGATTTCTCGAAGCCGTGTTTAAGTTGCAATAACAACAGGAGCTATATAATTTACAAAAAAAGGTTTTTTTACAGCAGTTCAAATTTGAATAATGCAATTGTTAAAGGTGCGTATCTGAAAAGGCATCTAAGGTGCGGGGTAAAATAATAGTGTGTATGTAATAAAACAAACATACACCTCTTGTATAGTGTACGTGAAGTACAGAAAATATTTTTATACAGAAATCCTGTGTTAAACGCGATTAAGTAAATCTAAATGCAGGACACCCTTTGCAGTTTAGCTCATAGTGCAATAAAAAATGAAAGTACAATTTTTTTTATGATTGTATGCATGATGAAAAAAAAAAAAGCTCTCTCTACCCTATTTTAAAGTATTTTAAGATACGATGGTTAGTAAAAGGCCTAGTACTTGATAACATACTGCAGAATTGGGATATATTTTATTAGTACTAGAAAATCGTTTCATATTTTGTGAAGGCAACAACAAGTGCAACTAGGATAGTTTGAATAACTTTTTGCGAGTCATATTATCACGGAATATTAAAATTTGTTACTTTAATTGTGAAAGAAATCAAAAAGCGAAATTTTTTACTTTAATCTTTATTTTCAGATTTAGAATAATTACCTTTACAGCTTGATTAAACATATAAATCTATACGGAATCGAGTTCTTAACGGTAAAAAAATGTATTAGCCGTTAACTTTGGATACGCTTATTATGGTTTGAAATAAATTACATATCTACCTAAGCATTTGTATCACATCTAGTAGAAAAAAGATCATATCAAGTTGGCAGAGATTCCAACTGGAGATCTTCACTGGACCGCAATAAAATAGACCGAAAAGAACCGCGGTCCGTCCGGTCCGGTTTCACACGGATTTTTGGGGTCTAGTGACAGTTTAACATTTATTTTTCTTCCGCATCTTGTTACAATCCGGTCTCTTGGTCCGGTTCTTGTTGCCGGTCCGGTCCGTGTTTTTTTCTGCATTTCTTACATATTTTCCGGTCCGGTCTGGTCTGATGCAGACCTCTAATTCTAACTATTTGCCAAAATTTATTTCATAGTATACTTTTTGAAAGATAGAAGGATTGCAGGAGAATCCTTGTACACGTATACAGAATGCAAAATTTTTACCCGCAAGTAATAACTAGTACAATAATAAGCCAATGTTCGTATATCTGCTGCTTAAACATCGTATTCCGTAAAAGCTCGATGTAATTGAAGAAGAATGTATAAAAAAGAAATAAATTTCTTGGTCAACTAAAAACAAAAATGCAGCTCTAGATGTCATTATAATAACAGAATTTTTTTAAGTATTTATAGATAGAAAAAAAATTACTGTTTTTTAGTTCAAAACCCTAGCAGAGTTTTGTTTATCGTGCTTAGTTGTATGTTTTCGTAACCATTTTTAGAGTATATTTTTGAACGTTACTTCCTGAAATCAAAGCTGATAGTAGGGCTTTACGCGAGTATTTTAGTATTAGCAACTCTAAATACGTGACGGGACCCTTAAAAACTCGATACTCGATTTTTAAAATACGAGTAACCTTCCGTTTTTTATATATTAACAAGACTGTAATGTTGGACACTGCTTTAAGTATAAAAAAAAGATAACAAAAGTTATGAAATCTAACTAACGAAACAAACTAAAAATAAGTAAGAAAAACAAAGTAAAGATGTACATGATTACTGGGGCACTGTAAATTGGCTAAAAAAAGGAGGTTTGTACATACAGCAAACCAGTACAAATTACAGGATTTTTTTCATGCCTCTCAATTGTAATTTTCTTCTATTTTCCTGTAGTTTTTCAGATGTCTGTATCATATCTAGGGCAAACCAAATGCAGAAAAAATCTATAAATGCAGACAAATTGTATAAAATGACAAATTAGTCGTTATAAATGAAGAATTTTTTCAACAGTTATGAAGAAGCTTTATAGCCCTGAAATGTTATGAACAATAAAAAATAAAGCCCAAAAATCTAGTAACTATATCAAGAACTTCAATTAGATCTACAATTGTACTTTTAACACCCCTTTTACTATAATTTGATATGGAGCAAAGCTTTTCAAAGTTAAAAAATGCGGCCTTTGTACAAAATAATGCAACCGATAATAGTTGCAATGTTATAGCCTTTTTTACGACATGAATTTAAGACGTGGTACACAAAAAAACCAGCCTTGACTAAAACTTTAGAATTTTTAAATGCATAATTTTGCAGAATTTTTGTTATAAATGCAGAATTTTTGAGAGTTTTTCTGAATTTTAATTGCCTTAATCATATCACAATAGCAAAGTTTTTTAATGCAATATTTGTTTTGAAAAATATATACAATGTATAATATCATGCTACATGAACTATGGTAAATTCCTCTTTTTGTAATTTCTTTAAAAGCAAAATACACAATAAAATGAAAAAACATCATTATAATAAAGTAATAAAGCTTTCAATTGTTTTTTTTGCTGTATCTATATAAAGAAAAAAGAACGAATGTAATACACACAAAATATATAGCCTTTATGCCGGTATAACCAGATAGAATAGTATCATACAATATTCGGGTGCATTTATATGGCTTTTGTTACATAAAATAAGATCATTTAGGTTCCACCTAGTACAGTTTGCTTGATTAAGAATACCTCGTAACAGCAGGAACAGCAATAGTAGATAACTTTTTAATTTGGTTACATATGTTATAGTTTATGAAACAAACCCTTTATTGTCTATCGACACCTACATAAAATACATTCTTTAAAATTTTTGCCGTGGTCTATCAATTATTCTTGAAACGTTCCTTATTACAGAAATCCCGTTTTTATAACTTTTTTTTTTGTTTTACTACGCGTTTTTTTTGTTCACTTGTGTTTTTAGGTGTATAGTAAAATGCGCTTTCTGTGCTTGCTGTGCTATGGTCCTAGTTTTTACGTCAAAAAAACAATACTAAAATTACTTAATAAAAATTTTTTTTACAGCATTACACTCTTAAAGGTACGAATAATTGTTTAAATGGTCATTTTTATAACGGCATAACTGTATTATTGACGATTTTATTAACAAAAAAACGCAACAAAAGGTATTCAAGTATACTTGAAACTTTAAAATAAAAAAAGATTATACTCGATTTACGGGTTAAGTGGCTTACAGCCTTTTATATTATATTGGATTTTCTAGAAGACATTTAATTTTTTTTTTTTTATTAAGCGTATCTCTAATTATACTTTTCGACAACAATTTTATTGGTTTATATTTCTGACCAATAACGAAATTTCCTTTGTCTACTTAACGCAAACCAATCATTTTATTTCCCCATAGGAAATTGTCTCGTTTCACCGTGCAACTATTCGTCTTTCTGTCGCCCGAGGAGCTACTCAACTATGGTGCAACCATAACTCCCACCTCTTCGACCGCCCATAATTGTGCTGCATGCCTTTTTATTATCCCTGATTTCTCTACTTGTATATCTAAAGTATCTTTATATAATTTTTCAACAACAATTCCTTTCTTCTTAAACTCTATATCAGCCTGTAATGTTTTGCTCTTATTACGAACATAAAATTTGGTCCCGACATTGTAATTTATTTGCTCCCTATGCTTTGCATCAAATTCTTAATAGTACTTTTCAACATTTCCTATTATTTTTTCATGTATAGGCTAGTGTGGCTGCTGTCGGTTTCGTGTTAGTCCCTCTTTGAATTGAATTATTATATCCGTTGATAATGTTATCTAATTTAGTCTTTGTGCAATCTGGCGTTTTCTTTTAATGATTCTTTGAATGTCTAAATTGTCCTTTCTACTCTACCGTTATCTTGGTGATGTACGGTATCGTATACAATTGCCTCTTTTTATTATCTGATAGAAATTGCCCGCATTGCTTATTTTATAATTCTCTCCCATTATCGACTTGTATCGATTTTAATTTAAAATCTTTTAATTCCGTCTTCAAAAAATTTAAAACGTTTTTTGATGTCTTTATTTTCTTTTGTTTTGCCATAAATGAATCTAGTAAAATAATCTATAAGGATAATAACTGTATCCTTTGGAAGATATTTCTAAAAGATTAATTCCTACCCTCTCGCCTGGTTCGGATGTCTCTATAAATTTGCAATTTATAGTATTCCTATCTGATATAGCAAACTATATACATCTCTTTATTACATCTCTTTTTTTTCTTCTTGAAATATTCAACCCTTTTTTGAAGATTATTCTTAGATGTCTTTATATGTTCTTATCTTTATGTACTAGCAGATTTTAGTATTGATTCTTTTATTTAAATTTTATTCAAATCATCTGTACTTTTTTTTTGCATGACTTTGATCTATCCACGTCAATCTAGCACCATAATAAGCTATTTTTCCCGTCTTCTTATTTTCTTTTATTCGGCACTTATCGTCGGAAGCTATACGCTGACTACCTGGTTTTATAGTATTTATAAGTCATATTCCTTTAATCGATTAAAACATCGATTCACTCTTTGCCTTCCAAAATTTCTGTTACTGTCAGCTCGGTAATTGCTTTGTATTCGGTGGAAATATTTCGATGTCTGCCTCTATAAAATACTCAAATTTTTTTCATCGCCCAGAGCGCCACCAGAAACCCCCTCGCTGTAATAGAGTAATTTTTTCGGCAGGCGACAAGGATCGGCTAATATTTTATACTGCTGTTTCATTCTGACTCAGGACTGCGCCTAGCCATGTTCCACTAGCAGTAATTTCCTAATGATAAGGACCTAACATCTTTGGCATGTGCAGCTTTTATCTTGTTTGAAATATATTTTTTATTGCTAAAGATCTGTTTCATCGGTTGGTTTCTATATATATTTTGCCTCTTTCTTTAATAACTGATAAAAGTTGGTGCGCAAGTTCCACATATTTTTCAGAAACATTCGGTCATAATTACAATGACCTAGAAACTTTACAATTGTTTTTTAGTTCGCGTCTAGGAAACTGCAAAATTCCTTGCGATCTGTCACTGCTTGGTCTTATAATATTCTTCGTTATCTGAGTACCATGCAATGCTTCTATCTGCACACATCTATTGCAATTTTTCATAATTTATTTCTAACCCGTATTCCAACAGTCCGTTTAGCACTTTTTCCAGGTTGTCGTTATGTTCCGTAATGTAGCACCAAAAACAAGTATATCATCTAAAACAATTTAACATTAAGACTGAAAAAGATCTCTTAGTATTGTATTCAGATTCTTTTTAAAAAACTGCAGCTGCGTTTCATAAGCCTTGAGGCATTCGGCCTAATTCATAAGTCTTTTGCCGGAGTAGAACGCAGTTTGTTGTCAATCTTTTGGATTCAAAATTTTATTAAAGTTTCCCTCTTATAAATCGCCATATGAAAAAATTTGGTATATTTCCAAGGCTGACAACAACATACTCTATTCGTGAAATTTTGAAATTGTCCTGATCCACTGTTAAATTCACTTTTTTTTAAGTCCACTGTAAATCTCATCTTCCCGTTGTCTTTTCTTTTTAGCACCACAGGATTGAGCCATCTCGAATTGCTCTCCTCACCTATTCCTTTCCTTACAATTCCTTTGTAGTATCTGAAAATCGCACATATCTTTGTATGATCATATCTGACGAGTCCATTTTACGAACCCGCATTCTTTGTATCTATTAAACAGCTATGCGGCAATTTTTTGATTTCTTTTTAAATTGAAAATATGAATGTACTACCCACATATATGTTCTCGAAAATGAAGTTTTCAACAATAATAAACTTTATATTTTACGTCTATTTCCATCATTTGTATGTATTATACAGTATTGTTCTGTTAAAATTTAGCTTCCACAAGCAAGTTTTAATATTTACTTACATGGATATGTAATAATATTACGAAAATATTAAAATGCTATAGATTCGATAATACGTTGACTAGCCCCGCTATCTAGTGTTACCTACTAAAAAAATTTATTGAGACGTATATAGAAGTTGCCCACACCTTTATGTATCGCATTTTCTTTTTCAATAGAGAATACCTTTTCCTCTTGACAATTTTGCGCAAAGTGGCCCGGCTTTCTAAAACTGAAGCAAATTCTCCAGCTTTTCTTCCATGTTCTTGGCCCAACGATTTTCTACCGTATGACCCGACTTCCCACAGTGGCTGCACTGATCTAATGGTTTGAACGTATCATATTTTCGCAGTCTGTACTTATTCTTTTGTGTCATATCTGCTTTCCTTGGTCAATGCTATACTTCAAACTTTATCAATGCAGTCATCTATACCTTTATCCAAATTGTAGCTCATTATCTCTATGCTATTTGAAAGTACTGACTTCCTAATCTGCCTGTAGACCGTCTCCGTTATGACATTTTCTACACCGATAAATTCTTTAATCCTTGTGAAATAAACCGACTTTTTCTCATCAATGTATTTTCTTAAACCTTCGATTGATTTTTACCACAAAAATTATAAAAAAGCATTTTTGAAAATCTCATATGAAATTGGAACCGCGTCATTTTCAATCATTTTGACATACTTAAGCCTTTATCTCGTCCCTACTTATTAACAAAATACTACTCGCTTTGGCTCTGCTTGACTTAATGGCAAAGTCATCTTGATCTTCCATTAAAGCGCTAATTTTTGTCTTCTTTCTGGCTTAACCTTTTCTAAAAGTATTTCTACGCACACAATAAAGACCTGAGGCACCCGTCAAAAGTTTATTTGTGGTCTTAGTGTTGGGTACTGTATCTTGTACGACTGCATTGTATATCTCAGAGGAGATAGGGTTGGGGAATGCGGCTTTAGCCTTTGAAATACTATTGGATTTTCTAAAAGACATTTAAAAACGAGTAATTTACATTAAACGTTACTCTTTGCATACTGGTCGAAATTAATCCTCTTGGTCAATATTTCTGACTAATAATATAATTTACTTTTTCTCCTTAACGCAAACCCATCATTAAATTGACCCAAATGGAATATCTCGCTTTGGCGCGCAACTATTTTTCATTGCGTCCCCAAAAGCTACATAACTGAGGTGATACCTCAACACTCAATGCTCAAGGTTTTTCAAAAATTTACTAATTTGGAAGCCTTAGCTAAGAGGGAAATCGACTAAAACATACTTAGAAAGTCTATACAAAAAGGATTATATTTGCATAAACGGGATATCTGTTGCAAAGATTTGACATTACAACAACGATATCGCCTTTTATACAACTGAAATGTATACAAAAAAAATATTACTAAATAGATGAAGAAAATAATTTTTATAAATGCATAGAGGGCGTAAATAATACATATATTTGATTTTGCTGCAAAAGAATTAATAACACGCATTTTTGATATGTATTCATATTGTATTATTTAACAGTTTTTTTTATAAAAAGGTATATTGTGATATATTTTTTTTTAAAACAAAAAAATAATTAAAAAAAAATCTGGCAACCTTGAACATGTTTTTTACTTGATGACGTCATTATAGTTGATCATAAAAGTTCAAAAATACACAAATAAAGCGTTAAATTGAATTGTGCTATAGAAAAAGCCTGAGGAGTAACCAAAAGCCTTTTCAGATACTAAAAAACATTACAGAAGTCTGTTAAAGGCAATTAAAATATTTTGCGAAAACTAATGCGTAGGTTGAGTGTCTAAAATACATTTTTAACTGTTCGCATATAGGAAATTTATTTTTAAGCTAAAGCTGGAGGTTCGTTTACAATGTGTAACACAATTCGTGCAAAAAAAGTGAAAATAAATATATAACACGTAGTAAGCTTTCTGTTAGTTTCAATGAGCAACTCGGTAAATGCGATGTTACATAAGACACATATGACGTTTTTTTTTTTGATTTTTACATTTATGGCGTATGTTGTTTTTAGCATTACTGCAAAATTAAATCAAGATCTTTTCTTTTATTTGAAGTCTCAATCATCGAATCTTACACCGCTACTACATTCTTACAGTAAACTTATGATATTTCTATTCAGGCTATTTTGCTTAGTGTTTTTATTTAAAATCTGTCAATACACACACCATCATAATAAAATTCCACAAGCGCCTTACAACGTCTGCGGTAAGCAAACTCAACCATAGTGCTTGTGGATATTTTTTGCATAAAACAAACACTACTATACTTTTATCGATCTTTGGTTACTTTTTTCTGACAATGATTTGCCGTGGCAAAGCAAGTAAATCAAACTGGCAATTGATCAATTTTTCGCCTTACGTAAATTCTTGTATTAGACACACTCGGTAAGTATTCTGCAACGTATAATCTTTTTGTATCAAATGCTGTTTCTAATAACTATTCATTGCATAAAAAAATGTGTGGGGATCTACGATGAAAGCACGGTAAAACATTTAGGCGGCCCTCAATAAACAATAGCCGATAAAAAAAATGGTTAGCTTATTTGTTGCTACGATTTTTTTATGCTGTATTATCATTGCAATTTGTGCAATGCCATTTAAATTAAAAAAAAAATAACACTTTTTATAGGCAAAAAAAAGTGCTTAAATTTAGCAAGATATATGTTTCAATTGATATTTTGCGCTTTTGCATTTATACAAGATGTAAGGACTGATAACAATTATTATTAAATTAGATATATAGCATTTATATATCAAAAAATGCATTAATATGGTTTACAAAGATAAAACTTTTTTTTATATACATAACACGTCCTAAATGTGTGTAAAATTACCCTGTCGGCCTGTATTTAATACAAAAAATCCCAAAGCTTCTACTGTTATTCAAGCTACAAAAAATAAAAGCGCATACTTGATTTCACTTATATTTGGTCTTCTAGAAACGAATGCCTTCTATATTACTTTGGAAAAAAATAGAAAAATTATTTTTGTAAAGTTATTGCAAATATCGGTTATTTACGGTGTTGTGTTTAACTACGGATTGATCCTTGGTAGTGACCGGTCAGTAAAGTAAACGGTTATTGGTATAACCTAAACGTATACTTTTTAAAATAACAGTATTTTTTTAAGTCAACTTTTCATTTATACAAGACCTTTTAAATCATGTTTTGTATTAATATTACCCACACAAGACCCTTTAAAATAACGTTTTATATAAAATTACATTTTTTTAACGCTCAGAGCAGTATTTTTTATTACTTTTTATTCGTTCACTGTTTTAGCCCAACATCTAACATATAGTGTGAAAAAATGCGATTATTTCTATTTACTTTATTTTACTAAAACATTTTCTTTCTATTTATTTTATTTACAAATATAAAACAGCGCTTATTAGAGAGTATCTTTTTTAAATGGAATTAAAGCGTCGTAAAAACCATTGTTAACAATAAAAGCATTTCGTTCCTTGGTTAACGCACAACTCATAAATATTAACAAAGCTTAGTATTTTCCAATGTTACAATTTTTTTTTTCAAAATTTCCCCGGTCACCGAACCCGATACAATACCGTTTAGTTACCGGCCCTTAACATCACATATAAATTTTTTTTACCGGTTAAGGAAGAAAGCTTATTTGAGTATAAAAAAAACATACTCGTATTCCTTTAAAAAATTTGCTAATTTAGGTCAAAGTATAAAAGTCATAATTTGGCAATATTCTGTTAAAACAAAAATTGGAAATATGATAATAAGATACTGACTTATTAAAAAAATACCCTGATAATTTTTCTATGGCATAATAAAACAATACCATAGTCGTAACGTTATGATAATACACATACTGCTAGTTTTTAGCTTTAAAAATACACTTGAGTGCAAAAAGCAGCCAAAAATAGATTTAAGTACGTTGCAGCAAGTTATTTTAATTTACCAGTACTTTCTTGGCGTCTTAAGCTGCATAATAATATTGGTAAAAGATTCGTGTGCAATGTTAGTACATTTTGTAATGGTTAAGTCTTTTTGTATGTGATTTAGACATTTAATTATTCTAAAAATGCGTAAATGTGATCTATCTTAGACAGAACATGCACAAAAAGACAAAAAAGACAACATTAATATAAAATAAATAATTAAATACTTATTTAATTTCTAAAAAACTTGCTATAATTTATATTGTATTGTAATAGTGTATTTAAGAACTAATATTGACTAACAATTATCTAAAGATACACGGAAATATTCTAAAAAAATACTTTTTTGTAATTTAGCTGTATATTTTATAAATAGTGTTTTGCACTCCTAAATTAATTTTTTTATGAAACTGTAATACAAGATGTGAAATATTAAACGCTCATTTTTTTAATCTTGTGTGTATAAATTCTTAAAATCTTCACCCATCAAGTACTTGCTGACCATCTGGTTGCATTAAACCCCTACTTTCTCAGCATCTTCCAGCTGTCGTTTATACGTTGTCTGTTTTTTCATAAATAACCAATAAACTATACCCGTTAGTATATTGTACGTTTAGTCATTTTTTGTTTATATTTTTTTACTAGATTAACGCGATGACGGACTTCTTATACAAGGTATTTTTAGTTTAGTCTTACAGGATTTATAAGATTACAGTTTACTATGCACGAGACACATATACTAACAGGACCTTCTACAATATTGTCTTACCCCTCTAAAAAGTTTTTATTACTAGCAAATAGAGTATTATCGATTTCAAATCAGCGTTGAAAGTATATATCTAAGTGTAATAAAAGCTTCAATAATTATTCAAATAATATGATGACACAATTATAATTTCCGACACAAAATAATTTTATTCATTTGTTTTTTGGCTTGCGTTATTTCTTCAACATTGTAAACAAAAAGATGTCAGTATTTTAAAATACGATCTAGTATAATTTTATACCGTCAAATGAGCACAAAAGTGCTTTCTCAGCAATAATAACTGATAGATAGGTTTAACTGGTACTAAAAATGATCTATCCAAACCTTTTTTTAATATAAGGAGTGTGGTGAATCATATAGAATGACTCATGTGTTATAAAAATAATATTTTCAAACAAAACATTATCCCAGTTTCGTGGTCAAGCTTAAACTAGATTACCAAAAAACGTTGTTTTTCTATAAAGCAATGGTATACCCAGGGTCTTTATTTCCCTGGGCTGTTAGTATTTTCTTCATGTAAAAATTCTATTTTTACGCTTTTTATTGTAACAAATATATTTTATTTTTTTTCAATTTTTTTTTTCGGAGTTTTACGTAGAATTTACCTTTTAAAAACTCAAAGTACAAAAAACCGGCCCTCTTTATTTGTTCAGGCGTACTTTTTTTTAGGGCTCTGCGGCCGAGCCGTGGTATGCCACTGGTGAAAACTAGTTATTACAAGTTTTACGAACTAAGTGTATTGATATACATTGATTATTAGTGCTTTTTTTTAACGAAATCTAGAATTGGTGATAATGTATAAAGTGTTAGTTTTACTGTGCATCGTGCATCGTGCTTAAAAACTTATAAAAACGTAAAAAATCTCAGCAAGCACTTTTCTTTTTAGTAGGTTTGTTTTTCGTTGTAAAAATTACATAAATTCATGTTTTATGTGTTTTTGCTATTTAGAATTTTTAAAAGGTAAATGGTGTTTTTTATGTAGTTCGAATGTATTTATAAATAACTTCAAAACAAATAGACGGCCCGAAAACAGTCATTATATGTATTAGCGTAACGGAGTCCTCGTTGGGTTCCTGGCGAATCTAATGTTACATATTAGCTGCTGCAAAGATATTAGAATTTTTTGAGCTTTTTGCATAGAGGTGACCTTTACAAGATTATATGAATCTCGATAAAAGGCCAAAACGGTACAAATTATGCAACTAAAAGTGCGAAATAACAGTTAAATAAGAAAAACCTATGCGCTAATAAATTGATAAAAATGACTTATAACATACACAAAACAGTAAACATAGTGGTACAATAAATATATCGTATATTAAGTTATAAAGTCTTGTGATTAATTTTAACACAACTACTTACCGGTTACCAACTAACCGGTTAAAAACGGTCACTAACTAGTAATTTTATAAGGGGACTGTTACTTGCAGGTTGCGACTACGAAGACAATAAGGTAACTTAAAACAAGTTTTTCTTTGATTTTACTCATTTATAGATTCATTAAATTTGAATTGAAAACAAAAGTTGTTGTTAATATTTATAATATTTATTCTATATTCAATCTGTGTAAGTTATAATCTGAAAAAAAATGGGATGTAAGAACTGCAATAAACAAAGACTTGCAAGACAATACATAGGTAAACCTAATCTTTTACGAATAGCTTTTTTATGAATTACGTTCAAATTACACTCTTTCTCAATTTAGCCAATTGCAATATTTGTTAGATTTTTGTAGCCGCGACTGGGTTTTATAACTATTTATTTGTTTGTTATTGCAAGGTTTTACAAAATAAATATGTAATTGTTCTTCGATTGATTATCTACTCGTTTGTTATCTTTTCTCTCCTTGTTAAAAGATGTGTTACAAATATTATGACAATAATATCAAAAATATATGGAGCACAAACATAACAACTGTTTTTTTTTTTTTGTCTTTTCTTTGAATCAAAAAAAATAACTAAAAATGCAGAATAAAAACAAAGCGAGGTAATATAGGGTTATTAAAATACAGCATCTACAATGCAATGGGGTTGCTCCCCTTGTAAGTAAAAAACATAAAAAAACTTTTTATATTTGTATTTAGCTACCTATAAAAATTTTTTTGTCTTTGTAAATTTTTTACGCTTTTTAGTATCCGTAAAAAAACGTAAACAACTGGAAAACAAGTTTACAAACATTTTTAGCAGAATAAAGTAAATACTAACAGGCTATGTCTTTAACCTGATTTTTTTTGTCCAAGATTAATGTAAGTAACCGCTAACCGAATAACTAACTGCAATGCATAGTAATTAACAAGGTTATTTGCAAAATAACCGGTTACGGTTATACACTTTTTGTGATGCATATAATTTACTTCTTAGATACAAAAAACCAAATTTTCTTGTGCTTAAACTACTTATAAATTATAAAATCATCGCCTACATACAGAATCACGATAAAAAATACACAACTTTGTGACGTGTTTAAGTATTATAACGCCGATTTTGTAAACTCTGCATTTTTAGTAACCCTTTCTGGAAAATAGAGCATAGATTTACTTTTTTTAGGTAAGTTTGTTAGAATAAAACATTTTTGTATCTTTCAATACGTCATTATTGGTCTCTATTTTATTTTATTTTTAATTTAAATTACTCTAGATATAAGTAATTATAAATTACTGCTAAAAACACGATAATTATCATGTTTTTTGTTACCATTTTTTCAGCATATTTGCTACCGTTACTAACATTTATGTAAATATGTATGAAACACATTTTTTTTTTTTATTTTTGGTGTAAGTTTTGATAAAAAAAATTATGTCGTAGATTGCCAAAAATATATAAAAATTAGTAAAGGATTTGCAATATGTATTACATTGCCTTTATGGTAATAAATATTGTTTAAAATTGCTCCTTTCTATTTATATCCATTTCAGTTTGCATGTATTTCAGGGGCAAGTTTAGGGGGAGGGGGGCACTGGGGGCATGTGCCCCGGGTCCCCGAACAGGGGGGTCCCTTTGCAAAAAAAATATTGTGAAGTGCATACTTTGAGATGTTTTCGCAAAACGAAAATATAAAAAAATATTATCAGGTAAAAACACATGCAACAAATATAGCTGCTTTTTATTATTACAGGTTTACTTTACAAACATTGTAAAAACAAGATATAATAAGTAAAATTTTTTATAAATAATTGTGCAAAAAAAACCTACAAAAAGCCATTAACAGCAAAAAAAAAACTTTGTAATATTAGTTCACAATAAACAGTAAATGCACTGTTAAACATTTAATAGGGGTTAGTTTTTTAATATACGCAAACAAACATAAAAAGTGATTGTTTTTTTATTACAATATAAATTTTTATTTTTTGTTATATTTTTTGATGTCAGGTATTATTTTTTACTAATAATTGCAATGTTATAATGTATAACAACAGTAAGTCTTAAAAGTAAAACAAAAATAATGAATTGATATCTTATATATATCGAATAAAAAATTTACAAAATATACATTGACATACATATGAAAAAATGTAAGGTATTTAATTAGTGTCTTAATATGCGCTGCGCTCTCACATAATACTTTTTACGCATAGGCATGAATTAAAAAGTTTAAAACAACAGGTTTTATTTAGCGCGCATGTATCCGCAATTACATTCTCTAAACAAAAATATTTAATTTCGTGGAAAACTATGCTTTTTGTACATATTTTTTCAAACATAGGATTTAAAAAAATTAACATAGAATATAAAAAAAATGAAAGGTTTGCTTAGGGCAATTCAGCACTGTACAAATCCAGTAAACGCATCTGCGGTTTTAGTGTTCCAAATATTATTTTATAAATAAAGATAAAATCTTTAACAGTAAAAAGCCTTTTCCGTATAAAGCAAACTTACACATCCCATGTGTATTCGGCTGTATACCTTTTTCTATCGGTTATTTACGTGAATTTTACAAAACGTGATAAGATCATTTTCAGCCGTATTAATATCGTAAATTCTAAAAAGGATTGTGTGTTCAAACAAGAACGGGTAGATATATTTATATACAATAGAAAAAATTAAGACGTATATTAATTTTTGCAAGTAATAGAGCAGTGTTTATATTATTTTAATTTACAAAATGAAGGACAATTATTTATACTCAAGCCTATTTAACAGATTTTATATATATTGAAGCCTAAAAATGTATATTTTAGCGCAAATTATTACATAAAATCGTTTTTTTCTAGTTTTTTTTTATGAAGGGGGCCCAAAAAAATGAAAGTTCTTACCGCTCCCCAAAAACGTAAACCCGCCCCTGATGTATTGGCGAGTAGTTTTATAAGTATGATCAAAATGCAGACAGAACAGTTATTGTTGTTTTTTAAAGATTTTTATGTTTTTGTTTATTATATAAACTTAGACAAAAGTATAAACTAAAAAAATTGTTTAGTTATTTTATGCACTTAAAGGTATAAAGGTTGAACACACCGGATAGTACGAGCGGGTATGTAAAGCCTTCCTAAGATATCCCGTGCTTAAAATATAAACATGTTATAATTTTTTTTTTCATGAGAATTTGTTCTCGAAAAAGCTTTTCAATACTATTTTATGACACGTTTTCCTATATATGTGATATTTCAACACTGCTATCTTTATGTTTACATTTAAGTAAACAAAAACTGCTGGACTAAATATTAATAAAGTAAAATTATACTTCATTTTAAAGACAACTTTTTTTTATATTTCTTTTACAAAAAATGGCAAGAACAATATTTAATTATATATAAAAATAACGATCATACGTTTGTATTTTTTGATCATTAACAAAAGTTAAATATAAATAGGGAATGTAATTCAGGGTTTAGGATTACGAGATGTATAAAATTTCTACAAGTCGTAGGAATCTAATATTTCAATATTTTGAATTTTACTTTTATACGAGATTCTAATTTATAAAATACAAAAATAACATACTGTATATACTGTAAACCTTTAATAATCTAGTCTATCTCATAGATAAGCTTTTTAATATTTTGTCTGATCACTAGACAAACCAGTCGCCATTTATGGCATTTTTAATATTTCATCGCTTATTTTTGCCATTTAATTTTTCTAAATTATCTTTTAAGACGGTCTTTTTATCTTTTTTTATCCTTATGTAATACTTAATTGTAATGCTTAGTAATTACATAGTACAAAAACCTTATGAATTTTTGTTTTCATTTATTTCAGTTAATTTTACAAAGATCTTTACACTTTTATTAAGAAAAAAAACTTTGCATTAAAAATCTAATTATGTTAACTAAAGATAAGTATGTATGAATAACTTACAAAATGCGATATTTTTGCATTTGGGTGACTTCTCATTAAAATAAATTTACAGCACACATTCACGCCATAAAAAAGTACGTAATATAATAGACACAGTATTTTTTTCCTTCGTAATTTCTTTTTTTATAATTTACCTTATAAGTAGTGGTGCTTTTCAAATTTTTTTTTCTGGGGGGGCTCAAAAAAAAAATTTTTTTAGGGGGGGCTCAAAAAATATTATTTTTTTTTTGAATGTAATTTTATACATAAAACTT
>JAQFYM010003701.1:0-17697 GCA_034694785.1 Agrenia bidenticulata | reverse complement strand
TATGGAACAGTTTTATTATAAATCCCTACAGGGATAGCAAAATCAAAAATCTCTTTAGGGAAATCTCTTAAGGTACTTTCCAAAGGGAAACAATGGAACACGCCCTTAGAATGAGTGTACCCATAGGGATAAAAATTACAGACATATTGCAAAGAAAACGGGCATTTGTACAAAAGATTACTTTTATTCTTGTATCACAATTTGAGATTACGCTGAGAAAGTCGTCCATTTTACATGGGGCATTGTTAGTGGTTAATTGCATAACAATACAGTATATCTTTTTTTATACCGAATATATATATGATTGTTGTTAGTCGTATATAAAGATAACAAGTCATGTTAAGGAGAAGAAGAAACGTCGATAGATGTTGAAGATATGGTTTAAGGTTACAACTTTGCAAAAATGAATGCATCTTTTGCTCATATCCCTGCCATGCATACTTTTATAATACAAGATACAATATTTTTCTGTAGCAAAATATTTTACTGATCATCTAAAGATTAGTTTATATATTAAATCATTATGTAAAACATTTAACTAAAAGGCTCATGGAAAATGCACAAGAGTTGTTTTCTTGTTTGTTTTTTGAAATGTAACATCTATTTAAAAGTGTCTGACACCATCTAATGTTCCTAACGTATAGTTGTTTTAATATTTTAATAACAATATGCAGACCTGTTATACGTTTTTGTCAGCTAAACAATGTCGTTTTTCTTTAACTTTCTTCATTTTACTAACGAGTTAAAAAGTATATCATCAACTGGTCTTTTTTATCCAACAAATTTATTACGGCATTTTGTAATATAGAAACCGTCTAATGTAAGATGCCTTTGCTGTTTGTATACTATTTTAGTTACCCTTTTGTATGTTTACCTAATACATCCTGTCCCCTACTTATATCTTTGCTTTTGTGTATTGTATGAAAACTTCACCCATCCAGAAGCTTAACTAGACTTAAAATCAGTTGAAATTGCAGGGGATAGGTTGGAGCTAGTTTTGCTACACAAATTAACACATCCCTTTATAAATATGCCATATGCTATCTTCAATAGTTTGTGCACTACCGTTTGATACTTTCTCTCTACAATCCCATTGCCCTGGGCAAAGTCCTCGCTTGTAAAAACATATATGTTCTAACATAATTTCGTATTTTGATGCAAAAGTACATTGAGAAAATCTTTACCTTGATCCGAAACAATAGTTCCTGAGCCCCGTGTCTGCTATAAATTTTTTTAAACCTAAAATGTGATACTTTGATAGGCAGATTTAGGTTTTTTTGCCTATGTTCTAGTAAGTTGTAGTAATATTTTGTGCATTATTACATATATATGTTACAGTCATTAGTTTCAGTAACTAAACATACGATATCAAAAATATAAAGACAAAAATAAAAACAAAAAAAGTACAAAATGTAGATCTTATATCTTTGCCAGAGTACTATTGCATTTTCGTCGTTGGTTAATTTAATTTTTAAAATCTTTTATATGCCCCCGACAATTTATTTCCCCCATTTCCTCCATATAACTACGTACCTAGCATCTTAACCGCCTCTCCGGATTACACACGAATTTTTTGTCTAAGTAAATTTTTTGTGATAATTTGTGTAAAAATCATTTTCGTTTTTCAAAAATATTCTATGAACCTTTTCTGTTCGAGAATCTTCCTGATTTGTATTATTCAGCTAGATTGTCAGCTAGATTGTCAGCCAGTATATTTATGCATTCATAACTATATTCTTTTACTATTTTTATATCCGTAACTATTTAATCCATCGCATTACCTCGCATTAGATTCTTCGTATTTACAAGTTATTTACACGCCAAATTATCCGTTTTAATTATAGATTTTTGTGCGTAAAAAAGTTGGAAAAATATTTTTTTCCATGGAATTGCTTGGCTCTATTTTTCATTCACGGATAATCGAGTTTTGTGTAGTTAAAATTCCTGCGAAAAATGGTAATTTTTTGCTCCCAATCATTATAATTTTGCAGACGTGCAAAAAAATAGCAATAGAGACATCAGTGTTATTAATGCATGACACCTGACGTTACTAAAGATTTACGTTTTTACTGTTACATATTTATTCCTTCATAGTCTGTAAGATCTTTGTCATTACGCTTTTAAGTTTATTGTTGGTGTTTCTAGACTTGCATAAAAAAAAATTTTCATACGCCGAAATTGCGCTATAAATATACGGACGTAGCCAAAAAAGCCAATGGACTATTTTACCCATATAGGAAACATTTTTTTATACTCAAATGCTTTTTTTTATCGTTTTTAAGGTATATATATTATGTTTATCTCAACCAAGTATGCCTAACATTCTACTTTTGCTTTGCATATTTTTGTTTTTGTCCAATTTTTGTTGTATATTGTATTTCTGTATTGTTATCTATCCAGGCTTTTAAATGTTAACAAAAATTCATTTAAGTCTTTTGAAAAGACTAAAATATCGTCTAGATACACTATAAAAAATTTATCTACGCTTGTTTAAAAATATACCTTATGATTTTATGATGAGTGAATGGGCATATCTAGCTGTTATGGAAATTTACTATAAATTACTCCTCTGTCAATGCATTGAATTACAGGCTCTTTTTAGCTAGCTGGACTCCTACCTGATTACACTCTGAATCTACGTCAAACGAACCAAAAACGTATTCTAATGCTATGAATCAGATTTTACGTCTATAAAAGGAATTGGATATGCTTTTTTATATTATGAATTAACAGCTATCTATAGTCTATACTAAACCAAAATATCTTCATTGATTTTTTGACAAGACATACAGATGATATAAAAAACTATGACATAATTAAATAGTAGCCTTTTCATAATCGAGATTTATCTAAAAGTTTATGCTTTGCTTGTTCTGATAGGGACCTTTTGTATTTATAGCCTTTGATTCTATCCCAACAACTTCCGTATTTCATGTAATGGCTAATATTTATAGTATTCGTCTTTTTACCTGTAAGCACAGCAAATATTGTATTACTAATAGCGTAAATTTATTATGTAGAAATTTAATGAACCTGTGTATCATATATCTACATTTTTGATATCGCTTGTTCAAAAAACCGTAGGTTTGTCAATTGTTTCTATTCTAAAACAAGAATACCAAATCTTAGCTCTTGCTATTTTGTTGACAAAGCTGGACAGGCGATAATATACATTTATTGCTTTTTTCTAGATATGTCTTTCATATCGCTTCCTTAAGTAATTAAAGCTTTACACTTGTGTGCACCCAGTATTGAGATTCAAAACTATAAGTGACATTTTCCATTAATCTAAACACCCAGTATGTTGTAATATTTTTGTCAAATATGTTTTATCTCAATTTAGCTTCAAAAGTTTTGTTTTATACAATCATCGTTGTTGTCAACCCTGTAAACAGCAATGCTGTGTAAGTGTATAATGCTATGTATTGTAGTCGCACTAGTGGAGTTTCTTGCTTTTAGTTTTTTTTTTGATCTGCGCCATAAACAATGGTTCTTTGTTGTTTTTCTGTATTTATATTTTAAGACACTTGTCTACCTCACCATTTTTATGCATATTCCGACGTAAACGCTAGCGTTTGCGTAAACCTGTGCCCACATATATGGTGCCAGACATATGACGGTATAAATGCGTTCTTGTCCTAACTTTTTTCATATGTAGAATTTGCAAAACGTAGAAATTTTGTTTGCATATAATACGAATTATCTCAGTGGGTACTGATGTTTCTTTTAATACACATGTGCTAATCATCTTTGGGCTTAATGACAGATTTTCCTGCTTTTTTCTAACGTATTTTCCTGACTGTATCTTAATTCGCTTATACAATATCAAAAAAATCATTCCAATTATCGCCCCTTTTTCTCCCACCTTTTCTTGTAGTTTACATACTAAGTTAGGCACAGTTATTCTGCAGTGTTTCAACCTATATCTCAATTTTCTTGCCATGATTTTTGTTTTATACGAATAACATATAATATCGGTTCTCTCTCGGAACATCAAAGATTCTATTTCTGCAGTTTTTATTTACGATCTATTTCTGATTTCTAATCAAATTTACTTTGCAAAGGTTCTGAAAATCCTATAAACTCTAGAAAATCTTTATTTACTTAAAATTCGAGTAAAAGTATTAATTTTGTAAAAGATTATTACAATAATGATATAAACGCGTATAGTTTTTCATGATGCGGAAACACAATATAATTTATTGGAACAATCTTCCAGGCTGTCATTATCACAAACTATAAAACCCGTGCCAATAGTAGGTACATATGGGTTTGGTACAATCTATCTTATCGCTCCCTTATTTTAAAAATTCTATTTTTTAGTCTGGGTTTTTTATATTTTTATTGCTACTAACGCCATTATTATGAGCAGATATAGATATAATGTCATTATCAGGGATGAAGAAAAGTCAAAAAAAAGTTTTTGATTGTATATGAGGTTACAAAGAAATACAAGATACCAGCTTGTGCTTTTCTCCCTTTTATATAGTTGTTTAATCTAAGAAACATTTTTTTATAAGCAATTATTAAACTGATCTTCTACAGATCGGTTTTTGTAAATTAAAAGTTGGTTTTCAATTGAACGACTCATCACAATGTTATATTCTAAATACAAAACACTGCAATTATAATATAGTACAAATATTTTTATTTATTGCTATACTTCATATTGTCGCTCCACTTTACAAACTAAAAATCTACTAAATCTAAAGAAATTATCATAAGCCTGTGGCAAAGTTTACAATTTTTAGGTGCTGTTCGGTGTTTAATCTTACGTAGACTTCTGACTCTTTGAAGAAGTAATAGCCAAGCAGACAAACTTTTGTAAATGAATTTTTGTTAAATAAACACTTTACTTACTCATAACGGTTCCGAATATACAAATCTGCGCCTTTTTACTCAAAGGCTATGGTTGTCGAATGTAGGTCTTTCTTTTTCGCAAAATCTTGTATTTCGCCTTCACAATTATAGGCTTGTAAATTTTTTACCCAATTTTGTCGCCTCTAAAGGTTACAGGCCCTTTTTTGCAATAAAAATATATACAATATACTTCTATAAAAGAATAGTGACTGCAAAACAAAAAGAGATTTTTTTGCGCTAAAAACAAATGTAATAATATAAAATAAAACCCGTCTTGCTACGGAAAATATGTAAAATTTTTGTTTCTTACAGAAAAGCCCTAGTAAACACGGTCGAAATAAGGCGTGTTACTACGAACAGCATTTATTTGGATAAAAAATGACATATTTTAAATTACTTATTTATTTCGATTTCTTAAACTAGCTTATACAAAAATACTCGTACTTTTATTTACTCTTCCACAGGCATACTCCGATACATCTTACTTTGTATTTGATTGTTTATCCTCCCATCCTTTTTGTCTCATAATATAGATCACGCTTTTCTAATATAAAAATGCACTACATCGCGATTTGAACAAAAAAACGCGCGTGATATCAGCAACAATGTCCACAGAATACCATATAAGCTACTAAAGTTTTTTTGAGCTCAATTGCTTATGTATATCATCAAAGAACACTAGTTGAATATTGTCTTGTACAGGGGCGGTTCATTGTGGGTGCTTCGGAGTGCTGCAGCACTCCCCTCCAAAAAATGTTTGTCCCTATGTCAAAGGGAAGGGGGTCCTTTTTTGAGGCGTAATTCTTAAAAAAATAAAAGCTAGAGAGAAAAACTGGATTTTTAAAAAATCTAATAATAATTTACTATTTTATGTAAACTTTTGCAATTTACAATTAAGTAAAAAAACAATTGCAGCACCCCTGTTTTGATTTCCGTAGCTATGCCATGTGTCTTGTAACCCAACTGGCACAATGTGTGTAATATTATGTAGAAGTAGACGACTAGCCTTTACACAGTGTTTTTAATGTCGCTGCGGTGCAAAAAGAACGAATCGCCTTAGGATGCGAGTCTCTTTTTTGTTTAAAAAACAGCGTATGACCTACGATATCACTAGTAGCGCACTGTTAAGAATTTAAAAACAAAAATAATGCGCGTTTTACTTTTTTTTAACTGGATTTTTGCAAAAAAAAAAATTAGGTTTACGTAACATAGAAACATACAATATTAATCTAGCAGAAAAATACTCCAGCAGTGCATTTAATTAAATTCGTTTCTGTTTTATCACATTTTTGCACAAAAAAATAGAGAATTTCTATACATTAAAACATTTTTACACTTCAACTGTTTTTTATCATACGATAAAAAGCATAGAGGTAATTTTAAATAATGCTAGCAAAAAAATTATGGATGAAAACCACAAATACAAACAAACAAGAGGCAAGTAAGTTTAATATACTTATATTTTTATTTTAATAGTCGTTTAAGCTATATAACAATAGTAAAAAAAGGCGGTCAAGGATAGATAGGGTTTCAGTTAAGGTAGGTAGCTTTAGAAAACAACAAAAAAAACGAAATTAAAAATTTGTAGCGCGCAAGCAAAAGTAAAAAGTCGGCAGGAAACGTGAGCTATCGCCTTTACAATTCGGGGAAGACAACTCGCCAAAAAGTATAAATTAAGGGCAGATATATGCAAATCGATTCATTAAGAGAGCGAAAAAATAATATTATGCATAAATGTGTTTTAAAATCAATCTCAAAGTTTTATTCATATTGTTGTATTTTTCTGTGTGTTTTGGCTTAACCAACCCTAACACCACCTCTTACCGAACCCAATTACTAATTTTTTTTAGTTGGGTTGTTTAGTTATAATATGGTGTTTGTATTTTTTCTGTATTTCATGGTGGCTCGTTGTATTTGTCTTTTTTTTTTTCTTATTTTTGTAGCGAGCTACCCATGAAAAATTCTTATTTATACATTTTTAGATACTCTTTGTTAAACTCATTTTTTGCACTTTGCATTTTTTGTAAATATGTAAAGCCTTTTCTTTCATTTTTTGTAACTGGGTCACCACTATCATTTTTTATGAAATTGTTGAGTTGTTCTCTTTTTTTAGGGTAATGTTATCCTGGTGTTCAAAAAAAAAACTATGTAGTAAAAATTAGATTCGCAAAAGCATAAAAAAGAGATAAAACAATACATCATATAGTATTTAATGTAATAATTTTAACCTTTTACCATTTTTTCATGCAGATCCATGTATTTTTTTTACACGCTAAATTCTCGCTATGGAGCGAGTTCTCCTTTATGCCCACAAGCAAGTTTTCTAGCATTTTTTAGACCATTTTTCGTACGCGCCAGCATGTTTTTTTCTAACATTTGCTGTAATTCTAGTAATCTTTTATACTCTTTTCACGACTAGAACTTTGCCAAAAATTGTAAAAAAACTTTCAAAATGACTTGTCACCAGAAAAACGACTTTTTAGTGCTAATTCTAATTGAATTTTACAATTTTGATTTTTTTTGCAACTAATAATAGAAATAAAAAAATAATGCAGGAGTAAATTAACTGTATTGCCTATTTAAATCGTATATGTATGACATTTTATACTTTTTTTTTATAAGTATCAATCGCCTGGTGCTTAAATATTGTAACTACAGGACGAGAACACATTCCCAACGTAAGTAGTGTTTGGCTATATACAGTAGAATCTCTATCCATACCACCCTTTAAAAATATTTTTTTTTTGATAGGTAAATTGATTTCTAAAAAAGAAGAAAAATTAAGCCATGTTAAACAAATGCATATATTTTTTCGTATTTTAAAATGCATTACACATTATTTAATTGTGCAGATTTTTGCAAGGATTTGTTTTTTTGCGGCAAAATTATATCCATGAGGCTTTTTGGGTTACACGAAACCAGTGTCATTGATAGTGATTCATCTGTATCACGTGACACTTACATAACTTAGTTTTGAAAGGGCGGTATATAGTTGTAATTTTTTTTACATCTTTTTTATCAAATCAAGCAAAAACCAATTTTTTTCTTTTTAGACGCATAAAGCAAATATGCAACTATTAAAAAAAATGTATATGCCATATGTTATAAGCCATATATCACGTAATAAGCAAACACCTGTTATGAACGTGAAAAATGAAAAAAGTGTAACTTTTATGTTAGATGCAGCCAATTTAATGCTCCGTACTATGTGTATGTTAGTAACCGATTACAATTAATTTACAAAGTTATGTGCTGTTACTAACGGATATGTTACCGATTAGCGGGTTCTAAAAAAGTTTTTTGATATAAAAAAGCAAACCTCTAAAAAGTCAAAGCCTGTTAATGTTTTAATTTTTTAGTTTTTTTTTGTCAACTTTTATGTCATCTGTAATTGACACACATTAAAACATATAAATAGCTACAAAAACAAAAAATGGTAGTGAAAAAAGCAAATGTTAGACGAAAATAGAACTAAATAGCAACATAACAATACTTTTTGCGTACAAATACGTTACGAACAAACATATTATAAGATATGCTCAGTTTGTGTCTTTCTTATAAACGCTTTAGCTTAATAAATGCACATATACGTTGCAATTATATGAACACAGAAACATTATTTTTTTTTAGATTTGTTTTAGTTCTTTTATTTGATTTAATTATATGAATATATAAGATAAAATCTTTAAAAAATGGAAATAAGGGGTTACTAGTTATAAAAATAAAAAACATCAATTTTTAACACTAAACTTACTAGAATATACATATTATAATAGATTTTAAAGAAGGTCAGTTTTATGAATAAGTGAATCAACAGTTCTTTCGATCTGCTAATATGCATAAAAATTACTCAAAATTGGTTGTTTATTTGCGACAAAATGCAGGTAAGTTTTGATGTACGCGTCAGGTTCCAGTTAAGTTTATTTTTTAAAAATCCACAAAGTCGAGTATTTTTCAATCTACAAGATTACAAGAGTTTTAATATATAAAAAAAACAAAAAAGCAAATAAACCATAGTAAAGTAACAATAAATTAAGATTCTATCGGGATTTGTATGCATTATATTTTTTTATAATTAGTTCGCAACCTGCAAGAAACAGTAACCCAAAAAAACAATAGTTAGAAACCGTTTTTAACCGGTTAGTTAGTACCCGGTAAGCTGGCATGCATAATATATGCACTTTACACATTTACATTAAAAATGCAATAATTTACTAAGTAGTTAACAAACACCTTTCTAGTTAAAAAAAAAGTTTATGTAGGCATAAAAAAATATAAGCAAAGTTAAGTTATTATGGTTTTGTACGCTGTAAGATTCTTACTTGTATTTTTAGTGCAGATTTGTTTATAACTTTTCAGGAGACAATGATACATATATTTGACATTGCAAAAATGTCATAAAAAAGTTTCAACACATATTGATTTATTTTAACTACAAAAATTTTTTTTTTTGATAAAATTTCACTTTATTAAAATTTAGTAAAACATGAATTTTTACATTTATCTTTTTATACCTCGCTTTAAAAACTTTAATTGTTTTTTTCAACATCGGTTTAGAAAAAAAAAACCCTGATTTTGATATTAAATATATGATTTTTATTTTGAAAAATAACCTTTTAGGTGTCATTGGCATTTTTGGCGTAATAATTTACGTCTTTTTGCAACATGGAAGAAATAAAATTAATATACGCGATATAATAACATATGGGAAGGGTTTTTCCAAAATGACAGTTGTAATATTCTTTTATCCGGGGAAACACAATTAAAGTTATTTGTCTTCCTTTGACAAGAAGGAAAACTTTAATAACAGATTTCTTTAGTAAGTATCCTTTTGTTTTAAATATTGTAGCTTTTTGCATAATTTATTTACTTTTAATACTGAACATTCTTATCGCAAACGAAATCAGTAAAAACATAAGCTGCACGTGCTTTGTTTTGTATACATGAAATCATGCTGTACAGTACTTAAACTAAATTTTTATGCGATAAATACATCCAAAAAAAAATTATACAGGTATAACAATAACAAGAGTATGAATAAACACAAAAAAAACGCAGTTTTTACATTATTAAATTTTTGATTATTGTAAGTTTTTATAGGATTTTTTATGTATTTAGGTTTATGCATATAAGTTAAAAAAAATTACAAAAATGCTTATTTGCTATAAAAGCAGTAATTACGACTGCTAAAAAAATTTCGCCCTGGGGCGAGTTGTCAAAACTCACCCGTGGGGCATAAAGGAAAACCGCCTCGGGGCGAGTTTTTTTAAATTCAAAAAAAAAATATATTGTTGATTGTTATTTGAAATAATAAAAAAAGTAGTATATATGAAATATTATACACATAATGATGTTTTTCTTGTAGTTTTATACGCTTTTGTAATAAAAAATATTTCTTATAGTTTTTTTTGTGGGATTTTTTCTAAACAAACACCAACCCTAACCTCACCACAATACCACACCATGGTAGAAAATTTAACACGCAAATTTTTTATACATTCAATTAATATTTTAAGTAACTTTTGCTTTGCTATGCATTTTATTTGTTGTTTGCATTTTTTTCTTGAATTGCAATTTTTTAATTAAATTTAAAGTTTTTATCTTTTGATTAAAAGCAGCAGAAAATTAAGAAAATACACAAAGGCAAGCGAAAATTCCTTTTAGTAAAAAAATGATATTTTAACAGTATGAAGTATCACAAAACGACTATTAGAAGTTCTTTATATTTATTATACTTGTATGTTTTTGTTTTTTTGATTTTAAAATAACAAAATGTCTTTTGTTTTTTAAAAACTAGGTATAATCGTATAAATAATATATTTATATTTCTTATACCTCGAATCACATATGTACACGTTGTTTTTTGTTTTTGTCTAAAAACTCGCACCCAGGGCGAGTAGTCCTTTATGCCCGCAAGCGAGTTTTGGACAACTTGCCCAAAGGCGAGCTGTCCAGCGCCGTAATGCATAGTAACCACACACAACAATTAGTTTGTTGAATCGTATTGTAGCCAGGGCCTGTCAGAGAAGGAAAAAGGGTGATTTCCCCCGGGCCCGCCTATGAAAGGGGCCCACTTTTTAAACTTTAAAAAATATAAAGAATAGGTGAAGTTAGGATATCGGTTATAGCAGAGTCTAAAAGCAGTTAGCTGTAGCTGTCGCTTATAATTATATTGGTAACACCAGTTTTTAAAGTTTTTGTCATATGGGGCCCTCGATCTTTGTTAGTTGTGTTTGTGCTAATACGAACTTTTAAAGAGTTTTTGGCGTTGCGGAAAGACACAAATATAGATTTTTACAGATAACAGGTTAATTGATGTTTTATTTGCAAAATTTGTTATATTACCAATGTTTATGTACAGATTACGTAACGACATTTTAAGTTCGAATTTGTAGAAAAAAAGCGGGAACGAAAATGATGGCCTTCTGAAAACATTATTCAAAAATTATTAGAAAAATTCGTAATTGGTAAACAAGAATTGTTTTGAAAACTTAACAGGATAACTCGGTAACAATTTTTACTGTACTTTGGACAAGGTTCGATGCAGAGTTTTTGTCTTGGGTTGTTATATTGACTTATCAGTTAATTTTTGTAATCGCTAAAAGACTGTTTTTGTAATCTTAGAACATCGGATTATACTTACTAACTGTGTTTACCCAGTCATTGTTGTTCTGTGTGGTGTCCACAGTTTTTAAAATGTAAAAAACACTTTTTTTGTTTTTTTTGTCAATATGCAAACATAAAAATCTTTGTAAAAAAATTCAAGTTTACTGAGTGCTGGTGTGCTTACAAAAGACAAGATGAATTTAAAAAAGTTGTCAAATAACCCAATATGCCAGCAAGATTTGTTTTTTTTCGATTCAATTAGTTAAATTTCATTTCAATGATTAACCTACATGTAGAAATAAAATTAGCAGAAGACAACAGAATAGCTAGATAAAAACTGTGAAAAATCTGGTTCGTCGTTTTAAGCTTTTAAGTTGCACGCCAAGCCAAGAAAAATACTTTGTATTGCATTTTTTGTTTCTTGTGGATGTTTTATAAATTTTGAACCCTCAGATGGTGTAGTTTACACAAGTCTTAGCATATTGCAAATATTTTACAAAAAATGCAATTTAATATGCAGCTTTTTTTTCTTTCAAAAACATAAGGATGACTTTCGCAACTTGTGTATCTAAACACCCTACAAATTTTTGGTCAGGATTGAAAAAATGGCAACACAAAACAAATATATCTGCAACGTAGTAGTAAAATACCGTACCAAAACTTGTTTTTGGTTGCAAAACACTTATTAAGTTTTTTTCTACTAGCGTTTACATATTATTATTAGTATATTAAGAGCAGATAAATGTAAACAAGGAATTCAAAAAATGCTAGTTGATAAAATTTCACACGTCAATGTAAAATATATTACAATTTGTTGCTATTTATTGTAAATAGAATTATTAAATCTTTATAGTTTTTTCGATTGTAGTATACGTCTATTAAGTATGCAAAATAGGCAAATCCTGTGTTTGTTAGTCATAGGATGTAGCCAGTGGTGCTATTTAACAGGCTCACGAAATACTCAGGATTCATCCGCTCCTCCAGAAAACACAAAAAGGCCAGATATTGCTATTTAAGTATAATTAAGGCTTCAAAAAATTTTATGCCACCCCCAGAAAAATATTAAAATATCTGCCCTAGATAACGCATATTGTTTTTACGCCTTAAAAAAAAATACACTATAGTATTTTTTTTCTTCGATAAGGGGGCCATAAAAAAAATTTTCCCCGGGCCCAGCTTTGTCTTTGGGAGGCCCTATTCTGACGTTTTGAACATATATATAATGCACAAAACCTAAGTTAATAATATTTTATTTGTTCAGAATACCTAAAAAAAAACAAGTATCTAGTTAATTTTTTATTTTGCAAAAGTATAACTCTAAATTATATATAAAAAATAAGTGCTTCAAAAAAACATTGATCGGGTTTTTAAAATAAATATAAGACAGTAACTTATGTTTACCAGAAAAATATAGATCAGAAAATTTATGGTTAAAAAATAAATATACCTTTGTGTTTAAGTAAAAACCCTATTTTTTTTGTGATATACAGAGCAAAATAATTATTAATATACTATTTTTTCTTGTTTTAACCGCAGGTAATACTCTTGACTAGGGATTATTAACATCTTTACTTTCGCAGATTTCTGTTTTGCGCATATTTATATTTATTAATGAATCATCCCTAAAAAAAGCCTTAAAAATAAATGAGGCTATAAAAAAAAGTAATTTTTTGTACGTAAAAAAATGCATCGCTAGGGGTAAAAAAATATACATCCGTTATTAAAAATAGTGTATTCTTACACATGAGATTACTTAAAGACCTATTTTTTGATATAAAAGAATGCATATGTATATAATACAGATATATAAATTTTAGAATCTGGTAATCTTTAATTATAAAAAATCTGTACTTTTTGTAATAGGAATCGCTCCAGATACAGTTTTGTATTACCGGATGGCCCTGAACAGTGTTTTACACGCTACATATGAAACTCTTTTTTTTAGTATAGTACAAAACACGAAAGTCACTAATGAAGATCTTTTTTATTGGCTTTTTGTAACTTCTATTACTACCAGTCTATATATGCTTTAACGTTGTTAGCCTGATATCAAAATATGCACTGCAAATTTGAAAAATACAAATTAAAACAACTAGGCTTATTTTAAAGGCAGAACCTCCAATAAGGGTTCAAAATAGACTCCTATAAATGCGTTTGCGCCATTAAAAAAGTATATAAAACATTAGATAAAAAGTCAAATGCATATGAATTTGTGTGTCGTACATTATGGATTTTTTTTTGTGCCATATTTAGTTATCCAAATTGCTCTAAATTTTTTTGAACCCATTTGTAAAGCCCGAGTAGTGGTGTCAATTCCCGGGAGACGGGATCCCGCATTTTTACTCAAAAATCTCGGGATGAAATTTCCCGGAAAAATTAAATAAAAAAAATTAAATAAAGAACAAGTATTAAATGCAATTTTTCTACATAAAAACACGTGTCTTTCTTATCTAGTATTTTTATAAGTCTTTAGTTGCCGCAGCCGTACCTTATTATTTTTATGTTTTATAGTAAAGACTTGTCAATTTGTAAATTTCCTACTTGTTTATCCGTTATTTAAAGTTAATATTGCCTTTTAGTCTACTTTAAACATAATTAAAAATTTAAATTTGCATATAGCTCAAATAACCTTGTTGTTAATATTTTACACCAAAAAACAAGTTAAAAAGTACAGATTTAAAGAGATTAACGTAGATTCTCACTTTGCACGTGTTAGCAAGCTTTTCAAAATTTTACTAAAAAAATACATGCTATTACAAGAACTCTATTTTACATAATTTTACTTGTGTATAAGGCTCTCTCCCAGGTAAAGAATTCCAAAAACATAATTTAATACACGCATGAGCATTTTTTTACGTATTTCGCTTTCCCGGGAATTTCTTGGATACGGTTTTTTTTATTTAATATTTTCCCGGGATTTTTCGTCCTGGGAAAATGATACCACTAAGCCCGAGTTTACTAACAAACTCTGCATCATCTTAAACAAAATTTTTTTCTCGGTTTTTTTTGTTGTTTTAGAAGCAATTACTTACATTGTTTTGATAAAATAACAATGTATTAAACCTGAAAAAGTAAGATAAGGTTGATCCCTCTCTATTTTTACAATTAAAATCAGCAGGGTCGTGACCTCCCGTGCCGTTATTCACTAGCTTACACTCGGCTTGTATATACTTTGCTTTTTGTTTTATACAAATCTTACTTTTACATGTTTTTAGATTTTTAAAAAAAAATTCGTAACTAAAAAAAAAAACTTGGTATATAAACGTGTTTAGATGTAATTTTGATAGTATTTAATAGTATTTGATGTTTTTTTTTGATATATTATTCCTATATTAAAAAAACTTTAAAATAAAAAAAAATTGACTAGACACAAAAATATCGTTACTATACATCCTAGAAGCATTTTTTCATTTTGAGCAATTAATTTCGACAATTATTTTTTATTTTTTTTATTGTTGCTTTCTATTCATAAAATTTATAGAATAAAAAAAAAGCGATATCAACTGCTGCTTTGCCTGTAGTAAACCGAAATCTTTTTTGGTGTTATTTATGCTATACCTGCGCATGTAAAGCCTTAAGTAGTTGTTTCGTATCAGTTACAGATATCTAATATTCATATTTTAGGCAAATAAAAAACACTTGTGCAGTTTTAAACAAAAAACAATACTCAAATAATGAATAAGTGTGAATTTCTGTTGTAAATGTGTTAAGATACGTTTTTACGCAAAAGTACAAAACTTCCTTCGGTCACAATTTTTGCGACAAACTTAGATAGTAATCATCAACAATGAGACAATATATAAATCAAATATTTAAACGCTTATAAAATTGACTTGTATAGCATATAAAATAACCTTGTTGTGGTTAAAGAAATTGCGTACAAAGTGAAGCTTCTGTTTCTTTTTTTTTACCGATTCTATATAAAAAATAGTTTGTGTGTAATTTGAAGCAATTTTTAAAGTTCCTGTAGCTACTCCCTCTGTCCAAAAAAAAGTGTGCGATTTCCAACCCCTCTTTGTCCAAGAAAAGTGTTCGATTCTTTATAATTCCGCCATTTAGATTCACAAAAATGCTACATATGCAATAAATGACTAGATGATTTTTTAAAGTCACCTTTTTTTGTTCTCTTTTAGATTTCATTTTAGATTATCATTACAACGAAAGTAGAGAATGACATGTCAATGAAATATTAAGAATTATTTGTAATTTTACAGCGGTAGACCCGTCTAATTCCATATTTATTATAAAAAAAATTGTTGTTATATTTAAGTTTAGTTTCACATACAGTTATCAGTTTTTTAGAGTGAAATAAATGATGATGCAATTAAATAAAGTAAAAAATAAAATTATTACTGTAAAAAAAACCTTAGTTTTTCTTTGTTTTGTAAATTATCTCTAGGCTCTTTATAATTGCATTTATGCCAAATCGGACACTTTTTTAGACAGAGGGAGTAATGTATAAAACATAAATTACCTTAAAAAAAGTTTATAGGTTTTTTACATCCTACTGTTTAATAATTTTTCAATGTTAAGCACATGCTTTTAAATTCAATAAATATAGTTATTATACACAGTACTACTTTTAAAAATACGCGTTTTTTTATATGATGAATGAAGTAGTTTTTTTGTCTCCAAACACGAAGACTTAGTTGTTTTTTATATTATTGTGCAATTCAGTCCAGAAAAAAATATAAAATGTTTTGTAATAAACCTAAATCATATTTGACTTTTTTTTTCAAAAAAACTTGCTTTGGTCACAATTTTCAATATATGATCTTATGATTTTTATTTTGAGTTGCGTTTAAAGGCAATCAATATTTTTTACATTAATATACTTGATTAAAAATAAATTCTTGGTTGTATGCTGGATTTTATAATGTTTTTTTGTAATAAAATTTGTAAATTAAATATAAAAATCCGTTTGAAATACAAGGTGATTATTTTATAAGAAAACAAAAAATCCTGTTGTGACCGTTAGAACTAAAGAATAACAAAGAAAAACCACGTATAATCACAACAAATTTATACTAAAAAACATATAAAACCTGAAGAATATATATTATCTTCCTCTTACGCAAGCTGAATTTTTTGAATTTTTTATTGTTAGATAATAACCAGAGTGGTCAAAGCATCAATACCTGCTTGCATGCGTACTTACACCCCTACTCGTGAAACGGGTTGATTAAAAAGAAATTTTTTAGGGGCTAATCGCCCAATACACTCTGTTTTATTATTCGACACAAAAAATTAATAACTCTTCGAAAAATACTTTTATTTAGAAAACCCAACTTAATAAAGTTTTTAAACAAGACAAAATAGGTGTATACTCGTTAGGTTTTTGTTTTGAAGCACTAAACGTTGTCAATTAAATTTTTTGTATTGTTGTTGTGTAAGGATTATTTACTTTGTTAGAAAAAGAAGACACTTAAAGCATATATAATAGCAAGAAGAAAAATTGTACAAAATCTAGAATTAGTTATATTTAAAAGGTTTTACATTGTCAAGAGTCGCAAACAAAACAATTTTTTAGTAAAATAAATCATCTTACTAAATATAAAATGCAAACGAATTGTTTGTATAGTTTTAATTTAGATTTTAGTGTTTTTTTACGATTTTTATTATTATTCTGTTTATTATTACAGATTTAATTTATTTTAACTTTTATAATATTAACGGTTTCAATAAAATCGATTATATTTTTTTTATACTTTTTACTACTATTGTCATTTCATTTTGCAATATAAACGATTTTAAAATAAATTTTTTTACTACAGATAACTAGGGTGGCCCAAAATTGCAGTAACAAACTGCCTTTTACTGTCACTTAAAACAATAATAAAAAACTGCAAAAAACTGCCTTTATAACTTTATTACAGGTTTAAAAATAATTCTTATCCATGAAAAAAGTTATTTTATGTATTCAAAAAAATTTTAAAAAAATTTGCTAAAGTAATATTTATAAAGCTTTTAACTGTATTACAGGGCAAAAATTTCTAACTTTTTACTATAAATTCAGTTTATTGCTGAAATTCTTTACTTATACATTTTTTGTTCTTTTCGTTCTAACATAAACTATGTACGTGGTTTTATCAGAAGTAATTGTAATTATTGCATTATGATAAATTTGTTTATTTTACCAGACATATGTAATTTTTAACCGCAGCAAAAACTGCTGTTAAACCAAAAAACTGCGTTTATATGCATTTTTACTGCTTTTATTAAAAACACATC
>JAQFYM010003700.1:0-17705 GCA_034694785.1 Agrenia bidenticulata | reverse complement strand
ACAACAAGAAGTAAATATGTATTGATATTTTTGTTAGCTTTAAACCTAAATCAATGGATATTACACGAAAAGTATTTAGATACAATACACCTAAAACAAATGAAAAATTCTGCAAAAAAGAAAAGCATAGACTTTCGCACAACATATATCATAACCTTGTTACAGTGAATATATATGATTACATGTTTGCACATAATTTGGCGGTTTAAATTTAATATCGCCGCAAGTCCGCCCCCCTTAAAAAAATATTGGCTAACCAGAACTTTAAATTGCCAAATCATGGCAAGAATTGACGTGCATAAAAACAGATTTGTGTATTTTCTTTTAATATTCCATTATAAAACTATTTAGGTGCAAAATCACAAGCAAGAATACGTCATATTTTTACACGGTTATAAGTTTTATACACGACGTATCATTTTTTTCTATTGTATTTTTTTTTGCGATTTACGTTTGCTATAAACAACGGCAGCACGATTTTTATTTTGTGTAAGAAGATTATGGTGCAAAAGTTTATACTTTTTTGGCTACTGCCAGTTTTATTTGATACGAACGCTGAATATACAAATCTATGCTACGACATCACGTTTATACATGTTCTGAAATACCGTTGGTACATTTTTGAAAATAACGCACCGTTTTTCCATAAAAATAATACAACAAAAAAAACCGCCGGTCCTAATTCGTATTGTTGACTTGTAGGGTTACCAAACCTCGTAATGTGCTGCGATAGTAAACCTTGGCACTACGGCTGTTAATTTATCATAAGTGTCCTTTTTACCGCATTATATATTTAAAAGCCGCAAAAAATGCTGTTCTGCAACAACAGAAGTGGGCGTAGCTACGCATCTTGCAACCGTCTTTACAACTTTTTTGTTACGAATGCGTATAAAAATGCCTCGTAAACAATTTTTTGTTACTTTTGCGCGTAAATTTTATATGTTGTTGTAGATAATTATTTAAAAAAATTTCAGTTATTCGAATTAAATTTTTTTTTACAAACACATGTCAATAGGTTACGTATTAAAGTTGTCATCTTCAAAATATTAAAAAAGATTACGATATAAAGTGTGAATTTATTATAACTTGTTAAATGTAGCTTATATAAAATATAATTTTTGTTATATTTTTTCTTTAATGCTTACTTTCAAGACTTTTTATCGTTATATTAATAAACAAGTTGCCTATCGACATTATCACGTAAAAAAAGTTTTGGTACTTACATTATGTACTCTACGTCTTTTTATTTTGTCTAAGTCGATCTTCGCCTACAAAAAATATATTAAACTTAAATCTTTCTAATAAAAGTTTTTCGATTTACTTATCAGCCGCATACTAACTTGGCTATTTTAAAAAGCTAATAAAAAACTAAAAGCCCGCAAAACGTGTAAAAGTTTCGTAAATTTTGTCTGTCTTTTTAAATCCTCCAATAACTTTTCTGTTATCATATAATACAAGCTAATACTTCTTTTACTAATTCAATATATTGTTGGTATTTTTTACGTTTTTAGTTGTATAATTAATAAATATTTTTTAGGTGTAAATTTCCATAAAAAATGTCAAAAAATTGCTAGTTTGGTTTGTTGTAATTTTATGCCGACACACAGCATGCCTTTTTTAAGCTTTTTATAACAGAAAAAGTATCAGTTTTTTATTTTCTTTTTAACATCGTAAAAGCGCAAGCTTTCTTTAATTAAACGCAGATAAGTTTTTGTCTTGCTTTTTTGTTGTGCATAAAAAATAGAGCAGTTCTTTTGTCAGTTAAGTGTTATTTGCTGTAAATGCGACAATGTTTTTTTTATGGTATACAGTAATGAAATCTACCATACAATCGGTAAATTTGAGTATCGACTTATTGCAAAGTTTTTTTTTATTAATTCAACAAGTATAAAAATCATTCATTGATAATTATTATTTTTGGTCCAAGCCTTTTTTTCTTTTTTTATTTGATCCGAATTTTTTTGGTCCGATTTAAGGCGAAAAAAAAACATAAACTAAAAAGTTGAAAAACAACAACGAACATAAATAAACATAAAATTATATTATGTATTTAAAAAGATTTGTTTATTTGCCGAAAATGTAAGTACTTACATCTTAACCTAAGGTAGGGGTAAGGAAACGGCGAATGCTTTTTTATTTGAGCTTTCAGCTTTTTTGTAATGTTCACAGACCGTGTCTACAGTAGTGAAAACTGCCGCAATTGTTCTTGTACAAATGTAAGTTTTTTTTGCAATATTGCGATGTTTATTTTAAACCTTAAATCAAGGCAAAAAAAAGCTTCCCGGTTGAACACAGGGTCCGGATAAAGGTTTTAGCTGCATTTTTGTTTCACATTGTACCTATAGTAAAATGTGTGCGAATCTACTTGTAAAAACATAGTTGCGATTTTATTTGGTTAAAAAGTATAACCCCATATTATTTTATGTTTAGTTTTGCGTTTATTTTATAGATATGATATATATACTCTTTTTTTAAAGTCAATTTTAACTATTTTTTTTTTTTGTTTTCTATTTATTGTTGTTTCTATAATAGATTTATTTTTTTGTATTGACTTAAAACTGTTTTTTAGTTAAGCAAGTATCGTTTTTACGACTTATTTGTTTTGTTGCGAATAGATAAAGCTTTTTTTACTATTTCTATTTCACCACAAAAATTAATTGTACATTTAAAGAATATATTGCTGCGGCGAAACAAAAAAACAAAAAACTTAACTTTTCTTTACGGAATTCTTTGTTTATTAAAACGAAACCCCATTCTTTTTAAGGCTTTGCATATGGTATGGCAATATCATTTAACGTGTATTTTCTACTCCGTCTATCACCAAGAAAGCAATTATGGCAGTAATATGGGTGTTATATTTTTTAGAAAAAAAGTCAAAAATCTGGATTTTAGTCCACATAAATATTTTTGACTAAAAAAAGGTTTTTTAAAAAAAAAAAAAAAACCCCGCGAAAATTTTTATTAAGGTCTTCGACACGGGATCATTAATTTCTAGATTTATAAATTATCAAACAAGCATCCAAAAAAACAATATAATGTATTTTCAAATACTATTTTTATAAATTCGAATGTTTTTTATTTTTTTTAGTGTATAGAATTTTTAATATTGCCCAGTGCTTAAAAAGAAGTAAGCACAATATATTTTTTTCTTTGCTACAAGGGGTAAGAAAAAATATGCAACTACATCTTTTTGCAATAAAAGCAAATTAAGCATTGGAGGTAATTGGTTGCGTTTATATAAACCTTTTTTATATATTTCTGCTACCGGCAAAAAAATTTCCTGAGTAGTACAACTCAGTTCTAAGAGAATTTTATAAAGACCTATATGGTAAACTGTATCTATGTATTATTGTCGAAAAAATTTTAAAAATATTAATATTTTATATGTTTTATTCTTTTTGTAATATTTAAATATTTTTATATTTTAAATTTTTTTTTAGTTTTAAAATTTTTATGACTTGCATATGTTATATTTGTATATAACAATTTTTCGTATGATTTTTTTTACATTCATGTTAATATATATTGCATGCCTATTTTTAGCACATGGACTTGTTTGACGTAATTTCCTAAGGATTTTAGGATTTTTTGTATCAACTTTCGTTATCAAAAATTTAAGAAAAAGAATTTAAGCACACAAGACTCTATATATGTGTTTTTTTTTATATATTTTCGCAATGAATACAGTTAATTTATGTTGTAATGCACAAGCTTTTTCTTTAGTTGATAAAAACATTTAAAGCGCAAAAAACGTTTTTGTAGCTCAAATTAGCAAAAAAAAACAACCCTTGTAAAAGTTATGCCACATATCAAAATTACTGTATACGTATACAAAACAAAGCGTATTTTGTCCTTGTAAGCAAAAAATAAACACGTTTTTTAGTAATCGATATTTTTTAATCTTTACTTAACGCTATTTGTCTTGTTCTCATATGTTTTTTGTATAAAATTACAATACTAAAGCAATATAACCATACAAATAAAATTCAATACAATACAATATATTAGTTGAAAATTGTTACAGACTCCTATTTGCGCTAAAGTACTAGCTTTCTTCTTGATTAAATGAATTTTTTTGCTACGTTGTTAAATTTGTTTTCGATACTGTTCCAAAACTGTATCATTTGCGCATTGGGGCTTTTACTGTACTTTTTACGCATATTTAATTACCCTTTACTGTATTTTATGTGTAGTTAAAAATCTTGCCGGTTATTGTAACCCGTTTATAAGTATTTTTATACTTGTATGTAAACTATTTGTCCTACTTAAATGCAAAAACAGCGTTATAGTAAACAGAAGTTGTTTTTTGCATGGATTGCCAACTGACATAAAATTATTGAGTATTATTGTATGGTTTCATCTTTACATTTGCGATAATATTACTATTTACCGGTATCTTGTATGCGGTACATTTGTAAAAGGAATAAATTTTACCTTTTTTAGATCAATGCAAAAAAATAAGCATTTGTGTATAGACCATTTTTTGTACGAAAAAATCGATTTTACATTGCTTACGGGTTTCTTAAAGTGGATACTCTATTTTTTTGTAAAATATATGCATTTTTGCAAGTTTTTCGTGCCTTACAAGTGTCTGAAATGTAAGTTTAATCTTAACAGATAAGGATTTATAGATGATAACATTATTTAAGATGATATGATATTTTTTTATGTAACATTTTCTATTCCAAGAATATACAATTAATGACAAAAGATAAATGCAATGTTTTGTGAGCATTCCTTTTTTTCCAAAAAAACAAGTGTATACAATCTTAAAAAAACATTTTTTTTGGCTATTTTGGTGTATCTGTATTTATAAATCGTTTAAATTTATGTACAAGATTAGCCGAGAATTTTTTTGTCTTTATACCACAAGATAACTTTATTGTTCAATTTATTTATAAATTTTAGCGTTTTGATCTAACATGTCTTGCTTTAAATTATCATTTTAGAAAATATGCTTACCGAAATTAATAACTACATCTTTTTATACAAACAAACAACATGTATGCTTATAAACTATTCAATAGCTTTTCTCAAAATCCGAGAATACAAAATATTGACATTGGCGAGTAATCTTTATTTTTTGTTGTTAAAATAGTATAAGTAAATATTATTTTTTTTAAAAAAACATAAAAAGCTAGAAAATTAAATATGCGAATTTACGTCTTTTTTTGGTTTGTGCTTTTTTTATATATTTTAATACTGCAATTTGCACTTAGAACATAAATTATTTTTTTATGGCCTTATAAAGAGGACCAAAAAAGTTCATCTTTAAAGCCAGGAATATCATTTATGCTTTGATCGACACAAACAACAACTAGTGAATGCTTTTATATAAGGTGTTGTGTTATTTAGTAGTTCTAAATAAATAAAAGTATATATTTTTGTTTTTTCGTGTGTTTTTTACAAGGAATACATTTGTGGTATAGAAAAAAGTATCATACAAATAACGAAAATTTTATAACGCAAAATCAGACAAAAAAAATTCCCATAATGTACTTTGTACACTTTTCTTAAAATATAACACTAACGAACCCGTATTTATACCTAACACACAAAAATCGCTGTATAAAAGTAGTTTTGCACCCTAGCGGGAACTACGCTTATACGATATATTTGCCTTTAAAGTCATTCAAATTATATGTAAGATACAAAAAAAATCAACAACCATAATTTGTAATTTTATTTCCGTAGCTTTTAAAAATGCAATACAGTCATTACCGGATTTAAAACTTTGTCATTTTAACGTTGCATGAATGTATATCTTAAATGTAAAATTAACTGGTTAAGTCCAAATTTAGTAGTAACCATATCATGTATACTTATAAAAAGATATACATTTGTAAAAAAGCTATTATTTGTTGATTAAGTACGTCACAACAAAAAAGGACATATCTGCAATGCAATATACTTTTATTTGCTATCGTAACATTACAAGAAAATTTTTGAAAATTTGCCCTTTTTTGGCGCACATGTTCGCAAAATTTTATTTGCATCTATTCGACCACAACTAGAACAAAAATTACGTACAAAAGAAATTCTTTCTGACGGATTTGCACAAAAACTTGTTTTTTACAAGCAAACTCGGTTGTTTGTAGGTAAAATCCAATTCAGAACGAAGAGTGGTTTTTTTATTTATCGTGCTTGCATTTAAATATGCATGAAAAATACTTATAGATATATAAAGATCTTGTATATGCAAGTAAAAATGGTTGCCGACTTGGTATACAACCTTCACCTAGTATGCATACCTTGCACAAGGCTTACACAAAAAGAACACATGTTATCCTTTTGCTTTTTTTGATTCCTGTATGAAGTATAAAAATACTGACGAAAAGTAAAGACTAACGGTAAAATCCATATTTTAAGCACCTTGTATGCACTGTACTATTTTTTTGCAGGTAAATAGTTCAAAAAAGAAAGTTGACGCCGGTAATGGTCTTTACTGCACCTTTTTTGTCCTTCTCGCAATTAAAACACAATAAGTTTTTTTATGTTCTCTTTAAAATTTAAAAATGAAGCGATCTTCTAAATGACATTTTTTTAGTTTTGACGAAACCAACTTCATGGATAAAGTTTTTACTTTAATTGAAAAACAGAAAAAATAATGAAAGAAAATCTGAATATACTACGACTACTAAAAATTGCAATTTAACACAAAAACAAAAGTAAATTTAGTATCAAAGTCGTTATTAAATGTCTTTTTGTTGCAACACTTTAAATAAGAAACTATATTGACTATATTTTTAGACTAAAAAGATCAAACCTATTTTTAACTTTGTTAGCGTTTTTGACTGTAAGAGATTCATGTCAGAATGATCAATTTTTGTCTTTCACAATGTTTAATATTTGCAATTTCAACATACTTTTCAAATTTTATGAATGCAAAAAATATATGCATATTAGTTTTTATTTATATGCTATGGAAAATATAAAAAATAGTGATTATTAAAATTTATACTGTTTGTTCTATTACCAGGGCCCTTGCTATGTGCAATATATATATCTACTTAAGAAACAAAAAAAAATAGCAATTGTACATAAGCTAATCTTGATTTTTGTTAGTTCGAATATGTTTTTACTTTTTAGTAATGCAATTAAGGCTTTTGAAAGTCTTTTGTTTTTCTTGCGATAACAACCTGTGATATGTTAAAAAAAGAAATCACACAGAAAGTTTGCAGAAACACATTCATTACATGATAACCAGGAGTACACGAACTTTTTTTCTTTTGCGTGACCCATAGGTTGTAAAAATAGTGTCGCAGATACCTTGCAAAAAACAAAGACAAAGCAATTTATAGGCAAAAAGTAGATACGTTCTTAGGAATGCCTTTTAAATGTCATTTGTTATATGAATTTTTCTTAAAGCGTCAAAAACAAAAAAATAGTATATAATAATTAAAAAAAAAACTATTATTTTACCAAAAGGCAACTTTAAAAATTCTATAAAAAAACGCACAACTATTTAACATTTGGAAGCTTGCTTTGTTTTTCTTTAGAAGAATTTTTGTAAAAACTTTACAATCACACTAAAGATACAGCATAAAAATTAGTACGCGGACGTGTACCATCGATATTGCGTTAAAATAATTTATTGGTACAAAAATACAAACGTGCACCGGACGCACCTCATCCGCAATAGTTTTTGTACTTTAGTTTATAATATAGTTTATAATATAGTTTTTTTGTAACAAAGAAACCGTTGTATGGTAAGTATATTTGCTAAAATAAGTTTTTATTTAGTTGAAAAATAATAAATGGCTAACATACAATGGCACGTATAGTCCTGATGCACACATAGGCGTATACACTATAACAAAGTGCCAATTGTAAAATATTATATAATTTTTTTTTTTTTGTGGTTTATATTAGTCAAAATGGATTTTCTTATTTAAAAAATATCAGCATCAATGAAACAAAATACATAAATAAATATTTTGTGCAAAGTGCAACTTAACCATAGATCAGGGGCTGCCAACTTTACCGAGTATGCGTACAAAAAAATTAAGGAGATTAAAAGTTTTTTAGGAAAAATTATTTCGCTTTATATTATGCAACCACTTTAATAATAAAAAATATTTTTTTAAACAGAATAAAATATTATAAAAATACTGAAATATATATGAGTCCCATGTAAACCTTTCGATTACCCGCCAGCAAGATTTTTTTTATTGCAGTTTCCTCAGCAATTTGACATGTTGTTTGTAAATAAATAACAACCGAATGTAACTTGTTTAAAAATTTCACAGTTCGTTATTTGCTAAACTTGACGGATCACACACGAAGCTTGAAATATGACTGTTAAAAAATGTGCATGTGAGCAAAAGGTAAAAAATACAAAGACTAGTATTAAACACAAAAGTTTGTATGCTGCGTAGTGCTGTTTCTTTCCAGTATGATCGGTTTTCCGTATTTTTTTTTTTTGCAATTTTTTATAGATATAACTATAAAATATAAATTTTGAATATTTTTCTTACAATAACGTACTTGCAGTTATCGAAATAGCACATATCATAATTTTCTAAGTAAAAAAAAAAATTAACTTGAGCATAAAAAAGCTTTGTTGCACTTAAAGTTTGGCAAAAAATAGGAAACTTTTGTTTTTTAAAAAACAGCTTTTAATTTAAAAACTTTTAGTAACATCATTGCTGTTTTATTATGCAGAAATATTTTTAATTGTAAAGTAACCACACCTTTCCCATTAGACAAAACTAGATATTATAGTAGTAATTCAACCTCTTAACTTTGTTAGAAAAATTTTAAAGGTCGATAAGGCTTTTAAACTGACTTATGAAAATAGCAAATCTCTTTAAATCTTTTGTTTGTTGTGCATTTTGCAAATAACCTGTATACATTACTAAAAATCTGTAAACAAATACGCAAAATAGGCAATGAACGCATGCGTAAATATTGATATACGTAAAAAATGCAAAATTATAATGCAATTTTTACAAAAGTAAAAAACTGAGGGCGTGCCTATTTTGTAAGATATCTTTCTTTTTAAGATTTTTTGTTGCAAAAAAAAATCGATTTTCAGTACCGGTATACATTGATATACACCGATTCTACTAAATAAAGCAATAATCAATAGCAACGTGTTATTCTACTAAACCCAAATCATTTTTTCATAGAAACAATGTGGATAGATTTGTTTTTGTGTTTTTATATTGTCAAAATTGTTGCAAAAGTTTTTTTTTATAGTATATAATACTAAATGCGCATTTGTCTGTCGCCTATAAAATAAATATATAATATGCATCAATAAATGAAATTGGGTACTGTGTAAGTTTTTTACGCTTCATCAGTATACATTTAAACCATTGTACAATAAAAAACGCTCCACTTGACAATAATTATGTATTTTTGAAGTTTATTATAACAACTTACAAAATTTAGCGTGTTTAAAAATACAAAAATTTGCGGGTTTTGCTGCTGACGCAAATAATCACCAACTTTTCACTCTGTAGTTTGAATACAATATGCTTTCGCTTATATGTTTTAATCTGCAGATAAAGGTGTTCGTGTCATTTTTACTGTTATTTCAAAATCCTAAATGTTTTTTTCTTGAAAAAACTTTTGGTTAATACTGGCTTTAGGCCTGAGGCTTGCTTGTTCTTACGCAAATGTATGTAAGTACCATTTATTTATAACTATAACTTATTTAAAGTTGGGAATCTTATCTGAAGCCAATACATGTTTCAACCTTATCGTATCAATCACAATCCAGAACAATTTTCTTTTATGGTAAATTAATTGGTCTAACAAAAACCAAAAATTTTCGCTGGGCGTAAATTTTGCTGAGTGCGCCACAGCCTTCGGCTGTGGGGTAGTCGTGTAGGCTGAGCTTTAGTTTTGTCGGAGCTGACTGTTCATTGATCATGTCAGCTCCCTCGACCTCTTACATCGCCAAAGCATCTGCCTGCCCTGCGGGCAGACGTACGCTTTTGGCTTCTTCTGAGGTCTCATCCGCTATCTTGATCAATCCGTCAGCGGATAGAGACTCAACAAATACCATGTTAAAACCTTAACCGGCCAGTAAAATCGTAGTATACCTGTATAAAATGTTGTAAAGTTATTATTTTTTTTGTTTTAATCTAGTTAATACCCAAAAAAGAAATAAGTAGAGTATAATTTTACAGATAACAATAAATATTAACAAAATAGTTCTGCATCTTTAAAAGCGTCTAAGCATGCTAGAGCAAACGTTTTCAAAACAAAAAACAGCAACAGTAACGGAAAACAAAAACAGAACCTAAAAAAAACATTAATAATCGTTCAGATATAGATGTGTATTTTATTTTAAAAGGTTTTTTAAAAAATAAAAACAGCATATGTTCCAAGAGTACACGTGTTCACGCGGTAAGCGTTTACTAGACCCTAAGCTGAGGCTGTTGTGCAGTTTGCAAGTGCTGAATTTACAAGACTGTAAGGAAATATTATAACTTTATATATATCAGGATACTGTTAAATAAAAAAAAAAAATATATTTTTTTTGGATCACCTTATTGAATATAAAAAATCACTTCGTACAAATCATTTTACAATTCAGGCAATACATTTTTACGACATGTAGATCTATATTTATAAAAAAATAATTATTGGCAACTATTTAATAAAATAACGAGACCTTTAAAAACATGTAACTCTATTTTTTTTTGTCAAATAATAACCATTTTGCAATTACTGCCATCTCAAGTTTAGAATATTGTTTCTGCGCACATCATAAAAAAAAATTCGTGAATTTGTTTCTTTCATAAAATCGCAAATTGCAACTATATGTTACAACTTCTAACAGTGCACACATTTTTAAATCTAATTTTTCGGCTTAAGAGGCTAACAGAAGTTGTATAATCGCAATTTTTTTTGTATTGATGCGATGAAGTTAAGCTATTTGCTTTTTTTTTGTATGTATACAAACAGCTTTATCTACATTTTATTGGCAAGCATGCATGGCTTATACAAGTATTTTTTAGGCTTTGTCTTTTTTGTTAGTTTCAAAATGTGACTTTAAGTCTGACAAGCGCGCTCGACAAGCATATATGCAAATGAATTACGGTAATATATTGTAGAGCTTCTACAATATTCTTAGATGTAGTAGAACTAGATTTTGTCTTATCATTGTATTTTTTTGTACAAATGGTATTTTTTTGCGATAATGTGTTTATGATTACTTTATTCTTTCTATATAATATATGCCGTGTCTGTATAACCAAAAACCATGTTTTTAAAACATTGGCATCTTTTTAAAATGCTTTTTGACTAAACAAGTTTTTCAAAAACGTTTTTAAAAGTCGCGTGACTGACAAAAATATAGAATAAAAGTTTTGTTTATATATGTTTTCTGGTTAAACACGTTTGTGAGTATTAGGGCAGCACTTTAAGCAAATTTGCAAAACTAGTCCGGACCAGTTTTTCAAAACGAAAAAATCAAGAGCACGTGAAATTATATTAAAAGCAAAACGTAATGTATATAAAAACCCTACCATTTATATTATGCATAAAAACAAAAGTTAATTTCTAGGTATCGTTCTATTCTTTTTTACATAATAAAATATTCTGTTTATTGTTGCTACGAAGTTGTTGTGGATTTTTCTGCAGATATAATTTGCATATACTTTTTCCGCTTTTTGTTTTATTTTTAGGAATGTTTTATTTTAGAATAAGCTTTTCGACCTCAAGTTTAAACACAGTTAAACGACTTTTTACAAAAAAACGCCTTTTACCTTTTTTTCGTATTCCATGACATATTCTTATCGTAAAAACACGTTTGTAAAATACTTATATAGCAAACTATTCCAAATAATACTTTTTAGGCAAAAAAATACTTGTAAGGTAAAATAAAACTTATACTTAACTGTAAAAGATTACCCGAAAGCAGCATTTTTGTATTGAACATGCATTTTTAGGCTCGTCTTTTTATTCTTGACTAATTTATTTATTTTTTAGAATTAGATGCATGTTTTATTTGTAATTTTAGTAATTTTTTTGCGTGTTCGTGTGTGAAAATGTTGCAAATTTGCCAAAAAGTAGCTCTACATAGAAAAAGTTCCTTCTATTTTTAAATGACTGCGCAATAGCGCCTTACAAACATGTTGTTATCAGACGAAAAATTAAAAGATGGCAGAAGCATGTATTTACAATAAAGAGGTATTTTACCATATTGAAAACTATTATATCAAGTACGTAAGATAACATGCACAAATTTTTTCATGTTTTTAATCATTCATTTAATACCTAAGATTTTACCATAGGTTTTATGTACGGTCAGTACCGTTCATTTTTAAATTTACAAATATATAGTTTTCGATATGCCGACAATAATCAAAGATGGTTTTTCTCATATTTAAATACCTTCTTGTATGCATTTGTAGAAAAAAAAAAAATTCATGCAGAAATATACTTCTAAATGCCAGACAAAAATTTTGTTTTACTGTACGAAACATGTTATAAACACAAAGTTTACGCAAGGACTTTATAAAAACATCTTTGTTAACATAAACTTGTTTTAAAATAGAGACGCATATAAACATCACCTTTTAAAAACTTTGTGCTCACGCATAAGTTTTTTACAGACACGCCATGATGTTTTTACACAATAAAATTTACATTGTACGGTTATATTTGTATAAAAAAGAAAAAAATATACAACATGTACCGCACTCGCATGTATCTATTTTTCTTGGCAGACTACTAGTGTTATGCATTTCTAAAAAAAAAATTTCATTTCGCGATCTTTTAATATTTATGAGAAGAAAAACGACTTTTTGTAAAAAACAATAACTAAAGTTAAAAATATGGTTTTCGGCCTTAGTACTATACAAAAAAGCATGTAAACAATACTGAAATTAAACAAAAATATAGCGGCACTTCTTAATTTTTAACAAAAAAACAACTTATAATAAAAAGATAATTTTTTTGGTTATAAATACAAGATAATACAACACATACATAATAAATTTTGCAGAGGTTAGATATATAGTATTTTTTATATTATTAAAAAGTTCTGAGCGTTTGGTACGTTTATCCACCAATAAAAACAATTTTTATATTATAAATTAACTTTAATAGACTCGATTTTTTTTGTATAATGAGCAAAAAAAAGTTTTAAACACACTTAAGTGGTGTCCCACAAAAATCTTCTTCAGGATATGTTTAAAACCTTTTCTTTTTATTTTATGTTACATTTACTTATAGAATACCCCTAAATATAAAAAACCCATAACATGGTGGAGAAATCAGAGTTTACCCTAGACAACCGCGAGTCTGGCATAAATACTATAGCTTTATCAAATCGTAAGAAGGCACAAAAGCAGTGGTTAGAAAGGAGATTAGGCAGTAGCTATGATGGAGTAGAAAAAGCAGATCGGTAAAATAGTTTATCAAGAGAGAAGGATCATGTACGCTTGGACGGACCGAAGTGAAAAAGCTATATGTTGGTATGTACGTTTAGGCCAAAGACCTACGTCGTGGAACCAGATACAATTGTACATGGGTCAATGGCTTTAAAGGAACAATGCGCAACGAGGAGGCAAAGCGAAGATCAGAAAAAATAGAAACAGAGATTGCAAGAAAAGTTAGAGAACTGGTATTTATACAATGTTAAGATATGAGACTGAGGCGTGGGCAAGAAACAGGAAGGACGCAAAGAGAGGTTAGATGAGACAACGGAGGAAGGAGACAAAAAAAAGGTATTAAATGTAACATTGCGGTAAGTAGGGACACACTCCGAACATGTGCAGGCATCATTAACGCGAAAACTCAAAAAAATTTCGCGTGATTATTTTTTTTAGAGACATTAAATATTAACAGGTAGACAAAGACAGCATGCGCCGTCATAAAATTGCGTTAACAAGATCAATTAATGTTTTCCTATATCTTTGCGGTAATTTAAATAAATCGTAAGTAAAGATCTGTCCAGTGGAAAAATGCACCATAAAACCAAAGACAATGAAAAGGTAGTTAAAAGGGGAGCCAGAATGTCGCAGGCGTTACAAACAATATTTATAGAACAACTGCAAAAATATGAGACCAAAGGCGTGATACAAAGAAAGTAATGCCAATGAAGAAACTCAATAAGCTATTCGAAAAACCAAATGATGGGGAAGGTTGGGTCCGTACCTCGGTGTCTGATAGATTAGCAGCAAAAGATTAATATCAAATTTCTATAATTAAAGCCAAATTACAGCAACGTGGGCGCTAACTGTAATACTGTAATGAACTTATAGAAGGCTGTCATCAAGTGACAAAACAAATGCAGAAAAATATGTACAGCGTTTAAGTATTATGGGCAAGTAAACGTCAGGTGCGAGATGGTAATAGCTTCAAAAATGGGCCAATGAACTTTAAGCGTATAATGGACAATATAATGGACGATTTATTGACAACCGGGTTGTAGATATACATTGATAACGTATTATGCACGCAAACATAATTGCACAGCATGATAAACTATGACCGAAGGTATTTGAGCGATTGAAAAGAAACAATCTCAAATTATATGTTAAGAAAGTGCAGTATGCAATGAAAGAGGTAAAGTTGGAAAGATTAAATGTCAATGGGGAATTTATGTGCCAGTAGAGATAAAAAAACTTGTAGCGTTAGATAACCTGTGGCCCTATGAGCTCACAGGAAATAAAAAGATTTTTTTAGAAAGCTTATACTGGTTTTGTATGTTTATCCTGAACTATGCACAGCTGACAATAGAAGTATATAAACTGGAGAAGATAGGAGATATATATAAATAGAACGAAAAGGCGGAAAAAGCTTTTGAGATGTGTAAATGGCATTAAAGGCCGCAAAAGGACTAAAATTACCTGAATACGATAATGAATTTACACTAGAAACAGATTTATGTAATAATGGAATACGAGCAAAGTCACGCAACAAGATGTAGATGGAAGACTAGTCCCAATACAGTGGGCCTTAAAAAACTGACCCCAACGATAACGAGGTATCATATCACTATACAGAAAATGCTGGCGGTAAAGTGGGCGGTGAAAAAATTTTTGTATGAATTAAGGGTACGACAAATTGCACTGTATCACTGACTATAAGCACTTAGAGAATCAGACAACAAAGCGTGATATTAATACCAATAGAGTTAACCGAATGATAGAGAAGGTCCATGACTTTGATTTCTCAGTTGAATAGAGAAGAGGAGAGCTGCTAGTAACCGCAGATGCATTAGGATTGGTATAAAGGAGCGATGTTGAAAATACATAACTTAACACAAGATTATTTTCTAGCAAAGGAAAGGCAAAAAATGATGCGAAATATAAGAAACACATGATAAGATGTAAGAGAAGACGGTTCTGGTAATTTATTCGGGTAATATACGAAAAACCCCAAACATGGAACAGTGAAAAACGATAATTACTAAGAAAAAATTAGAGCTACAACACCGAGGGGTTGAAGCGGAGTGTTATGCTATCAAGAAAGAATGGTATTGGATTGGAATGGAATGAAGTACGAAGTGAAAGAAGCAATAATGTGATGTTAAATTTGAAATAAACAAAAAAGCGGAAAAAAAAAGCGGAAACCAGTATGTGCATACGAATAGAAAATTTGAAAAAATTGCAATAGACGTGATGCAGTTAGAGAAAGATAGAAAAGAACTCTATTAATATGCGATTACTACAGTAGAATATTGGGTATGTACCAATACAAAAAAAACATCCGCAGAGGTTTTAAGTATACGTGAAAAAATGATGATAAAATATGAAACTCTACTTACGATAGAAAAAGATAAAACCAAGAGTTATCAAGTGGCGAGTTGCAAGAGTGGTGTTCTAGTAAGAAAATAGAACACCAAAATACAGCAATTGAGTCACATAGACGCAACGGTTGATTTGAAAGAACAGCCCGTTTCTTCAGGGACAATTGATAAAGACTGAAACAGGAGAAATCAGGGGAAGATTTAAACTGGTAAGAGATGCATAAAATTACATTTTATACGTAGGAATCAAGTGCACGTTAGTTATGGCGTAACTAGATATACCCATTATAGCTCGCCGTGAGAACAGCCTAGAAGGCAAATAATGTTCGACGATGGAAAATGGCACTGAGAGAAAGATTTAAATTAAAACAAAATGTAAGGACGGTTGCGAAAGAGAATCGTAAGGGTTTAAGGAAGGCCCAACGAGGAAGGTTTAGAATAAGAGGCGTTATTATTGAAGAATGTGGGAATACTAACAACCTTTGAGAACAGATCTAGAGTAAATAGTATAGACACGACATGATAATATATAAAAATTGTTTGTGTGTGTGTGATGCTGTCTAATACGGAAATGTAACATTTACCAATATAGTACCCCTAAATATAAGAAAACCATTACATTTTATAGTTGTAAAATTAGTCATTGTAATTTTTTTTTTACTTCAAATGCGTCTACATCGCATTTTATAAAACTTTTATCATCCTCTTAGAGTTCTTTAAAGGGATTTTTTTTCTAGGTTTTCTGTAAATGATTTTTTCTTTTTAAGACAGAAAAAAATATCTCTGGGGTCAATTTCTATGAAATTAATAAGGCGTATCTTTTCATATAAGGTCTATAAAGTTTTTTATTGACACGCCGTAAGGTTCACAAAATGTTTTTTGCATATTTTTTTAAACTACATTTAGTAGTAGTTTTTATTATGCAGGAATTAGAGCACATTTAAGATTATAAACAAAACTAAAATAGTACATTAAAAACAATAAAACATACGTATAACTTGTGGAGAGTAATTTTTCGAATAAATATATACCATTAATGATTTATACATAAAAAGCAGTAAATAAACTTTACGTTATATAAAAAATGAAACTATGAACAAACGAACCTACTAGCAGGTTTGCAACTCTGTTGTAAAATAAATACCAACGCAAGCTTTGATACACATGTGTATTGAACAACACTTTTTGTTCTAAAATAAAAAAATATTACTAATAAGCTGTATATTAAACGTCGCTCACTTGCAGTGTAAAATGTTTTAGATTACTCTTGTGTTTTTTACGTAAAAAAACTGCGTGCATGTCTAAAACAGTTTTTTGTTTGCACAAAAAAAAAAAAAAACTGTAAGTGCTACTAATATTATATGTTTGTTGTCAAATTACGATAATAAACTATGCAAATCTTTAGTTTTTTGTTATAAATTGCCTTTGTTCAGTTAATTTAATAACTTATTTTTTTGCAAGCAGTGCGCAAGAGAAGTAATGTATTTGTACTTTAGCAAGAAAATCGTAAAAACGTCTTTACTCTACGAACAACATACGCACCCCATGTTTTTTATGTTTTGCGAACCTTCTGCGTTTTGCACTTTTTAGTTTTAACATTTCAGACCTAAAGAATCTCTAAAAAAACTTGTTCAAGGATGAATCAAGTGTGCTTTTTTTTGCTTGCGCTAGTTTCTTGAACTATATGTTATATGGAGCACCAAAGAGAAACGAACGAAAAAAACAGTTGTATAGTCTTTCTTAGCAGACATATAAATAGTATATGCTTTGAGCACAAGGAAAGTCCTGAATTTGCAAGAACTTTGCAAAAAAAAAATTATAATTAAGCTTTTTATAAAAACAAAAACTCGGAACATTTTCTTATTTATTATAATTTTTTTTATTTTTTTTTTTGTTGCAAAAGTTCCAGACTCATTCTTTTTAAAAAAGAAAACTAGGTACTAAACAAACAAGACATATGGAAATTCTGAATATACAAATATATGCTCGG
>JAQFYM010003699.1:0-17706 GCA_034694785.1 Agrenia bidenticulata | reverse complement strand
TGCGGACAGACAGACGGACAGACGGACAGACGGACACAAGAGCATTCGCATAAAGTATCTGTCGATACTTAATAATGTATTGTAAGCTCGTTGGTATTATTAATTTACACTTTTACCCATAAATCAACTGAGGTTCTTTTATGGGCTCCCTTCTGCATAAAGAACAAACATGAAGTACATCTCATTGCATTACCAATTACCATCCAAGCCGGATTTGCCGAGACCCCTTGCCAAGTCTTGTGGCATGGGAGTTAAGTGAACACAAAATGCCTAATGGTAAAGAAGAGAACCACACTCGACAGCTTTCCATAACAGAGACGATTTGTAATGAGATTAATGGGATTTGTAAACGGACACCTAAAGATCCACGACTGACACCTGCTACTTTTTTTGACAATCTTGTATTATTTACAAAGACCCAACCGACCGAAGCCGATCGTTCTATTGCCAAGTTAGAGAAACTCATGCTCATGAAGGCACATATGAAATGATGGGATGATGATCTGACATGCCTAGAGTCTGCCTGAAAAGTCTCAATGTCTGCCAAGGCTTAACTGACAAGTAACTTGTTTTTGAAAACTTGTGTAAACGGTCGTTAATCGACTGTAATGATGAAGGGAAGCCAAGTGATATTTTTTTCACGCTATAACTTAAGCGATTATAAAGGAATCAATTAAATTTATTTTTTCAAAGCAGAAGATGAGGAGAGATGGCCGGGGTTGGCTGTTATTATGTTCCGCTCTCTAAAGTAAAAATGTCTAAATTTTGTAAATGATTTTTATTATTATGATCCGGCCGTATTTTTTATCTCTTATGACCTGGCACCTTCGGCTAAATTGTAATCGTGCTAAACAGTCGGCAAGTCTCCTTCTGGGATCTCCTTCGCGTTTCTAACTTTTAATTCGTATCACTTGATTAATTTAATTACTCCATTTATTAGGGCAAAGTATGAAAGATGAAAGCTCAAGATCTTTTCATAGTTCGTATCTTTGATCTGTATTTTTTTAAATTTAGAATACTCTTTGCAATCTCTAAGCCTCATTTATTCATTAATTGGGCGAAAATATTTGTATTTTTACAACCAGTGTAGTCCAAGTCCACATTCGAATTCAACAGAAAATTATGATCAATTTTCACATACAAAACAACAAGGGTGTGGACTTCCGTTCCCCTAATGTACTGCTTCCTCAATTTTAAAATAAGCTTTTTTAACGAGATACGAGATTTCAAGCTCTTCCATTTTAAATTTAGAATCTATATACAATTTTACATAGCATTAAAATATAACTTTTGTTCGTGGTTAGTGGTGGATTCATGTTATTTTATTTTGAATGTCGGTGCACATGCTTTATAAATGTCTAAAAATTTATCCAGGGCTTCAGACTCAGAGGAAAGGGCGGAGATCCCTGGTTATTCTGAGAAAGATGCATGCGGAAGAAGAAAACCGGGTAGATCGATCTCTCTGAGCTCCCGTATTCGGGCATTATTCACCTCAACGGCCTCAACCCGCATGGACTTTTAGAGCAAATTAGGGACGATGAAATGCAGTAAACCCCGAGAAGGAGTGAATGTACCCGTTTATTTTTGTGGTAGGTCAATGCACCAATGTTCTACTATCTATCTGAGCTTCCGAGTACTGACGTATACGGGATATGCGGGATCTACAGAGAAGAGCTGTTTTAAATCAGTTTCGTTCTGCAAGACAATCTACTTTTTTGAAGATTTTTTGGACTGATTTAGACATTTTCAAGCTCAGACTCAGACTACTTGAACTTTAGAGGCATAGGCGTATTATTGACGAAATAATTAAGGGATGTCATGTATAGTGATGGAATGATGAAATGTATTTGGCCTAATTGGTTTTTCTTTTTGGTTCAAGGACGAAACAAGTCTGCAGTTTACAGACGTAGGTCTGCGATGTCTTGTTTTTTTAGCAGATTAACCCCAATCGAAAATGAAATTGATAAACTGTGTGGCTTAAATAGTATGTACGAGAAAAATTTGATAGAAATGTAAGTTAAGTTATTATATTTGGAATTTGAACGATAACCCAGCCTAAAGGGTTAAGTTTAACTTATTTTAACAATAACAAGCCATCAAGGAAAAGGTTTATTTTTGTTGAATAGATTAGGTAAGGGTACGTACGTGTTTGTTATTGGCTTTGCATGGACAATATACAATGTAGAAAATAATGTTTGAAACTTTTAGCAACTTTGATAAAATTAAAGGTTTCATTGTTGTCGCAAAAAGATTTCTCACCGGTGGTGGTGAATGACAGATTATTTTTCTTCCTGGGACATTTTTCCATTGTTTATCACAAGTTATCAAATATAGTTTCCTTGAACAAAAATAGTTGACTCCATTGTCAGTTTGTCAGAAGCCTTGGATCAATGAATAATGGATTCTATTATGTCATCAAGTGGCATGTCATGTTAATAGTTAATACGATTATTATAGCTCGGCGTTATAGTAAATTAGAATTGGTCTATTAACAACAATCTTTCGTATCGAGTTCGGATTCATCACTTCAATAGGATATAGAGGCTACCTTCAGTACAGCCAAAATATATAGACTATTAAATAAATTGGAAGTAGGTGTTTATTCAATTCAATATATATCCAGGCAACATTCGATCTTATTAAAATACTTGGTGTTTGACATTTTAGAATAATTTTATGCACAACAATGGAAAATTCTGGGCGGAGGCAGTACGATAAACCAGTTCAATAAATATCAGATATATTAGACTGTCATAATCGGAATAATGTTAGCAGTGCTAAGCCTGATTCAAATTTGAATCTGATAATTCAATCAACTTTGGCGATGTAGATTTTGAGAATTCTGACTCACCTCAACAGTCTAATGTTTAATACTTGAAGCACACTTATTTTTAACTATATTATGTCATGATAATTATTACCACCATCACTGCCATGGTTAGCAGTAGATTATTATGTATCCGCACATCGTTCTTACGTAGTTTGGCTCATGTATAAAAAAGTCAAAGGAAGATGAATAAAATAAATCACTCTCAATCCCATATGCTTTTGTAGCATGAATGGCTCAAGGCTTTCCTATTTTTTGGAAACACTTTAATCAGGCTGTAATAAGTTCCAAGCGGATATTCCAGCCCATGATGAATAAATTTACTTTATCCACATACATAACAACATTACTGGCTTAAAATGCAGTCCAACAGCCTAATCTTGAATCTGGGTGTGCCATACCATCAACCATATATTATTCCATTATACCATCACATCATCACATCACCGTCAACCAAAAGTCATGCCAACCTTCAACTTTCAAGCTACTTTTGAATTTGTCAAGAATCAGATAATACAATCTTCTAGCTCTTAAAATATGATATCACCGAACCAGGATCATTCTAATTTTATTACATGTATGAATACCCAGTTTTAAACTCCGTATTCAAATATACAATATCCCATTCAACATCTTCGTCTTATGTTAGGCGAGAAAAAATCTAGAGACGAGACTTGAATAAGGAATAAACAAGAAGTATGAAGTCATCGATTTATCTTCACAAACACATCAGAATGGAAGTCACACTTCACACATGACATCTGCTACGGGGTGGTGCTATAATCCGGTTACTATTTACAATATGACATCATAATTCGTTAGAAGTTCATTGCAAAAAATTGGCAAAAACCAGCAAGTAATATCCTACAGTCCTGAGGTCATGCATTCCTAAGATTCTTGATTTTGGCCGTTTTTCAAACTCTTCCTTTGGAATCTTGAATCTTACCATTCTTACCCCCTGTAGAGCATTGACAGGCACAAAAGGTACTGGAACATTGCATACCTCTGTCTGTACATTTATGCCAAGACAATGACAAGCAAGTATAATTACATTTTTAGTTTCGGCTCTTCTCTCCCCTTTTATTTTGACGGACATAATTAGAGAGATTTTGTAACATCTAAAAAGGGTTGATGATACAACAGATAGGCGTGTGATTAATAAACGATGGGATTTATTGCCGTGCAGCATGCAAACTTCATGCTTCAGTTGTCCCTGTCTGACAGTTCTAAGGATACAAAGTTTACATTCCACCTCTATCTAGTCTGTGTATTTAGTAGCACATGGCATTAGTTAGTAAACATTACAATCCGTCCCGTACGATTCTTTATTGTGAACGGAACGTGTCAGTATTACGAATTAAAAAGTAACCCTGGGACATGAAAGTAAAATGAGAGATAGAGTGTCTCACTGTTAGTTAGCAGATTAAGATGATGATACGGACGGTGCCATCATGCAATTGTAGACACTCTCAATTTCGTTCTACTATCAAAAACGTCCGTTAAACAACTTCCTAGCTTTGGTAGTTGCTAGTATTAATAGTTCCCCTCAGATATGGTACCTAATATTAAGAGACGCATCAAAAGGTATGAGCAGAAATAATTGATTAAGCTAAAGACTAGTGTGAGGAAATTGAAGATATTTAGCTGATTTTTTCTGTATTTTTGCGATTGGTTTGAAAAAATTCGTGAAAAATGGAGTTGGGACTTTTGACTTAAGAGAAACGAAAACGGTTTGACTTTTACTTTTAGAAAGAATATAAGAATTTGAGCCGTTTCTATTTTTTATGCCAATTTTTTCTGAACATCCTCGGGGCTTGCACGGTTTAAGAAGTTATGTAAAACCATCTTCCAAACTGACCTCGTTTCTCAACCTTCGGAACGAAATTTATCTACCTTTTTCTGAATCCTAACTCAGGGTGCGTTTACTACTGTAATGTTAAATTTAAAAAATGTTTCTTAAAGATTAATATGGAAATTAAATCTTGCTTTATCAGAGTCTGGAGTAACAACCTGTTATTATTTATCTAATTATAACAAACTAACATTATGCTAGTGTCAGCTTGAAAATTCTGTGTTTATATTCTCTGGAATTAGCACTATGCATACCCGCCTCATACTTACTATATATCTGTAGCCAATGACGCAGCCACGACTTTTCATGTAATGTTAATCCGTTTCGCAGAATTTTATTGTGTATAAAATTATAAAATTGAGCTGTGCTATGGAATTTAATTAGCTAACTTAATTTAGCTTGACGTACCTGCGACAAATTCCATCGGATCAAACATTTTCTTGTCAATCATAACCCATACTTGAATCCATAAACGTTTAAAAGCATAATTGGTGTAAATAAACTATCGTTTGCCCATTAATTTCCAGTTAGTGCCGTACATTTGATTTGCAAGGAAAATCCGCATACATTCATGTGTCAACATTTGTGTGATTTTATACATTTTTCATTTCCTTAATCATAACCATACAAATTTGAAATTGACGTTTGGTAGCAAAATTTTAAATTGTATATAAGGTGAATAATAACATGTCACAGCTATCATTCATTTCACATAATTGAAATATCATCATCAAACTGCAGTCTACAACTTTTGAAGTCGTAACTTTTTCACGAAAAAAAACTGAATACTTTTTAAAAAGTTGATATTGATTTTTCGAAAAAATTCAAAATGTTGAAGCAGCTCAAGTACATTTTATTACTCGTTGTTATATCATTGGTTTTGCAACCCGAACCGGCAGAAGCTAATCCAAGGTTTTTCGCTGCGGCTGTTGCAGCTCTAACCCGATGGGGAGTTAAACTTGTGAAAAATACCCACTATGCTCGTTGCAATACCCGAAATGTTCCTGCAGGTATTTGAAATTTTAAATCCAGACCGAGGTTAAAAGTTTTCAACTCCAAACTGATTTTGTTTGTAGATGGATAAAAAATATTTTGTTTCATTCCAGGTATTCAGTGCCCATCCGTTGTATTTGGCTGGGGACAGACCCGCAACGATGCCCAGAGCATGGCTCGAGATTATGCCACCACATTTGGGAATAGTGCCTGTGGTCGATACGTGGGTCATTGTGAAATCAGAAAACTCGATAAGTAAAATGTGGATGTCAGTCGTGTTTTAATCAAATTAATTTTATCATTGTAGGGAATTAATGTCAAAATAAATCATTGCAGAAGATGTAAATAGTTTGAATAAATTATTTGCATACATTTACAATATTTGAGCCAACTAATCTACTAACTAGCATCAGTATAATCCATACCATTTAAATCATGAACCCTTCCGTTCCACAGTGATGAAAAGGTTAAAGAGGGACTGCACAGGGCTCTCTCTCTTCGTATCCTGTATCCTGCATATCAATAATTAATGCTGAGCTAAGGGTTCCATCTCACAATTACGCCAATTTTAATCAGAATATTGTAAGTGTCACCACCATTAGCTCAACATTATTAAAATTTAAATTAGTTGCTTTAATATCAGATTGCCAATTAAGGTCCTGGGCTATAAGGAGCTATAATATAATCCTGAATTTTTCTATGCCCCCAACTAAACCCCCACCGGTTTACTAGCCATCCCTTCCTACCTTTGAAAAATTAGAAGAAAATTGAGAATTGAGGAGAGTAAACAAATGTTGGTTTGTCTCTCAGAGAAAGTGTTGTAGCTCGATCTGACGGTGCAAATGGTGCGGAAGTCTCTCCTTCCCGTGCGGGAACATTGAGGATTCAGATTGATCCAAAATGCCCGATTCGTCTCCCTCCTCCATTCAAAAGACGGAGAGACAAGGAGGATCATTTATTTATTTGTTTATTTAAGTTAACCATCTTCACTGTTATTGGCGCTGGTACTAACCGCTTCCACCACTGCTTCACCGACCCAGCCTTCCGCTTCCGACCGCTTGGGAACCAAGTCGTGGGGGTCTAATGTAACTCGCTCCGTAAGTTTTCCCTCGATCTTTGCTATTGTCAACATTGACTATCAACCTGTCACCTGTCAGTGTTGTCACCTGTCTGGCTATCTCACCTACTATTATCATTTTAATCATTGGTGTCCACCCATCAATGCCCTGTCAATTAATTATGTGTGTTCGCATATTTGCGGCTCTTTTTTTTACTGTGCAGGGCTGCCGTCTGACAGATGAAATTATGTGGACAGAAGTCTTCTGTTTCTGGAGACAAGGACGGAGACGGGGGCAAGTCGACTTTCAGCAGACTTCTGTTCCACTCGCCGACATTTAATTATAGGATAGAGTTACTAAGCAGTAGGGAAATTAGGTGATGGCTGACCCCGAGGTCACCGTCCCTCCTCCAGACCCCCCTGATCCCGAGAATTCTGCTACGATTCCTCCGGCTCAGAATGTTTTAGGACCTGCGGGTACGTGTCAAAAGCTCTTGAGATTCAGTTATTATTTTAGACGGGTAAAACAGTGACAGTTTGTGGTTTGTTCGTTTTTAAAGGTCACTCGAGAGAAGGGGAGACGTCATCTCCGTCCCCGAATTCCTCCACTTCGACCCCACCGTGGCTCAAATGGTCGAGGGGTCTCAACTCTCTACTTGATGATCCTCAGGGTATGTCATTAGGGTTTAAAGTTTGAGAGGATTTAATTTTTAATTACATTAATTTACCACTGTAGGTAGAGACCTATTTGAGAAATATTTAGAACAAGAAGGGTGTTCAGCACAACTCACATTCCTGTGGGCATGTGAGGGGCTCAAATGCACTGGTAAGTGTTTCTCAATTTTTGAGACGTTTTTGAGAGACATTTTGTGAACATGTAACCGTTATTAAATCGGGATGTAATGTTTTTAGCCCTCAAAGACCCGCCGAAAATTCCTCAATTGGTCCGAAAAATATATCGCCATTTTATTCAAAATCTGACCCTTCTTGGTCTTAAAGAAGAAACCCGTTCGGACTTAGCTCAGGCTATTGTGGATGGGAGGTTCAATGAGATCTACATTTTCGACCGACCGGAGGCAGAAATTTTGACACACATGAAAGATAACCTTTTCCCTAACTTTCTCAAAAGTGAGATTTATCTGTGTGCAGCAAATGGCGAGGAGTATTCTTCGTCATCTCTAAGTGCTTCCGGTGCGGAAGGAGTTGGATCAACCGAGAGGAGGCATTCTGAAGGGGATGAAACTTCTGTCGAGGCTGGGGATTTATCCTCTAAAAATCTACAATCGTGTAATGCAGGTGCCATTGATTCCTTAGCAGGGGAAAGCGGTTCTTTCCCCGGTGGAGAATTATCTCCAGGGAATATTCCAAGTCCACCATTATCGATTTCTGCAAGTGTTCAGCAAGCACTTTTGCCCAATCAATTACAAACCGTCCATGAAGATAAAGAGCTTAGTATGAGTTCTGATATGCAAACTCCATCGTCCAAATTTAAATTAACTAAAGAAGCACTTCTAGCTACACAAAGTTCTCGGGCGGTTGTGCTTTCTGGAGCGAGCAAAATTAGGAAAAGTGAAACTGCAGTGAGTGTAGGGTAAGCTAACATTTTGTGATGATTGAAGATTTAGATACTAAGAAAGATATTTGTTTCACCTGTCTTTGTATTCCACTAGAATGTTAGTACTTAATTTATGTTTGCAAATAATTTCAGGCACTATTTAACAAAACACGCTGGTCCACCTGCACCTGCTCCATTCCCATATCATGCTTCGTATTCTTCCTATAACCCGGTGTCACGCGTTGACTCGGAGATTCAGAGCTTGAGTTCAGATGCAATGACTGATGATGGAGCCCACGGAAGCCATCATAGCAGCCGGAAGCACGGGCATCGTCCGCAGCATAGACCTTACTGCCATAATAGTAATCTTCCTCATCAGCACAATCTCCAGTCTGAAAGACGGGGGAATCAGATTTCGGGAATTCCATCTGGTTCTCGAATTGATAATAGAGATAATCTTCCTACTTTTCCTTGTCATGTTGGGAAAGTTATCGCCAAAGGCCCCAACAGAGAAGCTGAGGTACTTTTATGAATTAAATTTTTTGAACGTAAATATTCAGCATTATTGAAGATATGATGATGTAAAATGTAAATCTTGATTTCAGTTGGATCCAAAGGCATTCGCTGGAATTTTAATGAGAAAATTAGACGATGTAAAGCGCGACAGAGAGTTGGAAGAACGACTAAGCAAGAGGATATCAGAATCTGAAGAGCACCCTCAGGGTGCTGAGGCAATCACTCCTCATGTTTTGGCGGCTGCTATTAACCGACTGCAGCTTCAAGATGAAGAACTACCTGCTGATATTTTAGGTAAAATCAGTTTTTTTGGGTTTATGAATTAATTTTAGAGATATCAGAATCACAAAAGTTAAAAATATATGATTGGCTAAACAGATAAGCACATGTCTCGAGTATTTTCGGATGTGACTCCCACAACTCGATCTCCCAAGCTAAGGTCACCAACAATTGGTAGAAGACGTGGTGGACCTCCAATAGTCCCTGGATTTTCACAAAGAGCCAGACGAGAAAGGGTACATTAAGAGTGAATTTTAGGTTGTAGCAAAGTTTCTAATTTATACTTACTTTGAATTCAAATAACAGGACGTTGCTTCAACTTTTTCGGGTGACTCTGGAAATGTTCATGACTATCAGTCAGATCCTTCCTTAGCTGGGATGACCAAATCTCGTAGTATTCCGTACGAACTTAAAATGCAACAAGAACGTAAGAAGTTTTGTGTTTTCGTAGTCTTATTTAATGGTATTTTTATGTTAATTATGTTGATGATTATTATTAATATTGAAATGTTTTATTCAACAGAGGGTGATTTATCTTTCTTTGGACTTGGACCTTCTCGAGGTCATCATATATCAAGGGGAGCTGGAATGGGTCATTTCGATCCTAGAAAAGTGCCATTAGGAATGATCAAAAAGACTTCTAGTGAATTCTTGGATTCCGGTATATCTGTGTTTTCCGGAGCCACGCCAACTGCTGTGCCACCACCTTCCCAGCCTCCTGGAATTCCTCACGACTTATCAGAACTACGGTAAACACTGCAGCACTGTGAAGTAGAATGTAGATGTAAAATTAGTGTTTGGAACAGTTACACTAATTCAAATTGTTTGTGGGTTTTAGGGTCCGTCAATGGATGGAACAATGTGGGGACGAAAGAATTCGTGTTGGAAGATCAGGAACCAGTCCACCGTCTCAAAGGTGAGAATATTTGCTCTACAATTTTTATTGATAAAGATAAAAAAAAATTAGATTAGATAAGTTTAAAATAAATGCTAATTTTTTAGAAGAGTAAAGAAGGCTGGAATGTCCTCTTCCCAACTGTCGACTCCTCTTCCTCCAACATCAACATTAGAGGAAGTCCGGAGACGATTGACAAAGAAGCCTCCCCCATTGCCATCATCTGTTCTTCAATCGTCAGTTCAAATGCCTTTGACATTGAGTCCTGTTGGCTTTTCATCTTCAACTTTACCCAGACATCACTCTCCCCCTTCATCTGATGAGTCCCTATCCACTAAAGAATGCATCCCTTCTGTTGTAATCTATGAAGACAATGTTCCTTTTGTACTTAAAATCCCTAAAATGAAGGGTGGAACTGGAAGTGGGGTCACTCTGGCCGCCTTTAAAGATCATCTACCAAAACGGGGGCATTATCGGTATTTCTTTAAAACAGAGTGTGCCGAGTTAGATGCAAAAGTCGTTCAGGAAGAAGTTACGGAAGACTTTCAGGTTAGAATCATGAGTTTTTCTGTATATAATTTACGAAAATATGTTTAATTATTTGCTTGGTTTAAGTGTTCAAGGGTTTTACATTATAATTGAATATTTTTTACTTTAGGAGTTGCCATTGTTCGAGGGAAGGATTTTTGCACATCTTCAAGCTGTTACAGGGTTTTCCTCAGGGGTTTCTGCACAAATTTCATGTGGAGCGGATTAGTAGCCTTTCTTCCACTTACCTTCTTGTTCTTGCTTTCATTGGAATCGTGTGTAGCTCAGAAGATATTAAAAGAAGTAGCTGCAAGCATAATCAGGATGGAAAGTAGCTTATGGTAGGAACGAAAATCGGGACCCGAACGAATAACGAACGGTTAAAAACGTGACGACTTAGCTTCGGACTGCGAATTGAACAGTAACAAACTTATAATTGTTCTTTTTAAACGACAATCCGCATGATATACCTCGAACTCAAAACTAATCCTAAGAGCGTATCTATTTTAATCTTGAAAACGACTGTATTTTGTGCACATTTTCTATAAGAATCTGACATACTTTTTAAATGAGTTGAGAGATCAGTTGGTTGAATGTTAGACTAATTGTATTTAAGCCAAATGTGAGTAAATAATATCTGATTAAGTTTTAGTACTCCCTGCATTTAATTTTACAGGAACATGTATGGAAAATCAAGGTTTTAAAGTATGAGATAATTAGGTGAATTAAGTAATCTATCGATGTGAAATGATTGCATGGCCATAATTAATTTGGCCTATATCAATCCGTACTGTATTTGTGTCCATTTTCGATACGTCGTATTGGCAGAATAGCGATGAGTATTAGATGAAAATTAGATTGTTTTCGATTTTTCAAAACGAGAATAAAATTACTCGATAATCTTTGAATACTAATTTAATATTGTCATTATTATTATAAAGCAATACAGGGGGATTCAAAGCAAAGTATACCATTGAATGGTTGCATCTTACATGTACAGTCCACGTTCTCTAAAATCCTTTCAATTTTGTCACTTAATAAGGATAAGGAAGTAGTTGCAAGATATGACCTTCAGAAAGGGTCGGACATACACAGAAGCAAAGTCTAGGTAATATGGGACATTATTATCCGAACCAATATCAAGGTTTCAAGGTTGGGTTGCTCCTTGGTTCTCACTTTCACTGTCTTGAGGATCAGGGATGAGATTAATAAGCCTCACTGGTTGTTTGCTTCTTCTTCCTTGTCAATATCAAGGATTTTCATCCTCAATACAATGACATACTCCCTTAGCCTGGAGAGGTTTCAGACCTGACCTTGTCCACTAACCCAGAATAAGATATTTTTCCTATTCGATTCTGGAGGCCAAATCAGAAGGGACGGATGGCTAATACAGGTATTTTGTTTTCAACATTTTTAAAGGCCAACAAACAAGCAGAGTCCCTATTTCCTGTCTTCCAGGATGGCCTACCCTCAAGGATGTGAATTATTTTTAGACAATTCTTTGAGACTTGAAGACTACGACCAAGGTAGTTGAGAGATGCGAGGATCAGTGGGTATCTATATTTTTAAGACTTCATCCGCATTCCCTTATCCTCCATGTCCTAATCAACATCTCGAAACTCTCAACGCGTCCATCAAAGCCATCCTCAGTGTCCTCAGTCCGTTCCTGATCTGATCTCACAGTGTCACTCTAGCCCAGAAAAAATTAGACATGTTTTTCTTGAACAAATTTCTGAGACTGCTAGTATTCCTGGGAATCACCGCCGGGTTGCCCATTTATTTTATTCTCTGGGTGTTATTTTATTCGTGGTATTTATTCGCAGTAACCTTATCGAAAGTTTTTAAGAAGGATCTCCAGTACCCAGTGACAGGTGTGAGCTCGTTCCTCACCCCGGATATGACTCAAGAGAAGCCAAACGCTGTACTGATTCATATGACTGTTCTGCAAGGCAATCCAGATCCGAATACGGTTGTCGACCACTTGCAGAAGCTGTATGATTGCAGGAACGAGGATGGGACGAGGATGTACGACAAGCTAGGATTATCTTCTGAGAGATGGCTAGGCTACAGTTTCTGGAAAACTATTCCGAATTTCAAAGTCAAGGACTACGTCCATTTCATCTCAGACCGGGGAACGAAATCGACGGACGTGAACCAATTCATAGAGAAGATCATCCGGAAGCCATTCGAGTCTGGAAGTCCCCTATGGGAAATTTTTGTCCTGACCAGCCCAACTGTAAATGGAGATTGTTACGTCGTCTTCCGGACACATCATATTCTTCTTGATGGGATGACGATTTTGAAATTATGGTACAAGGCTGACGGAGGGGCTGAGCTACCCCCAGATCTTATCAAGTACTCCACATCCTTGCAAGACGAGAAAGAACCTCTCCCCGCTTGGAGACGATGTATCCACAATTTACAAATGATGATAGTAGCCCCGTACTTATCGAATAGAATTTTATGCACCCCTAATGACCAGAATTATTTAACGAATGAGTATAAAGATTTTGATGGGGACTGGTACTGCTCACCGGTCAATAAGATCCATTTGGAAAAGTACAGGGAGCCCTTGAGGGCTTTGAATTTCACACTAACGCATGCCATTCTCGTTGCGTATTCAAGAGGCTTTCGAAACTTCATGGAAAAACACTACGGTTCTGAGGAGGTGCCGGATGCTATCACGATCTTTGGCTCTGTCCCTCGACCCAATCATCCTGATCACCTGTTGACGAATCACTGGTATCTTTAATTATTACAAGTTAACCCTTTTAAGCATTTAATTCGACATTGACCTACAGGTAGATGGAATATGTTTTAATTTCCAGGGGGATTATGCGATACCAAGCCGGGCTTAATATTCATGACCTTCGGGACCAATTGGTACAAGCTAAGAAGGAGTACACTCAACAAATCCAATCTAACATCCCTGAGATGTTCGAGTTTATGAGTGGACTAATGGCCTGCCTCCCAGGGTTGGTTACTGAGTATGGGCTTCAAACCGAAAAATCGGGGACTCTCGCGATTTCCAATGTCCCTGGGCCAAAAACTCAACAGAAGATGTTCAACCTTCCAGTGACCGATCGGGCCATGTGGCTTCCATTAACTAGGCAAAATAGTGGTAAGGACCGCCGGTGTAGGAATGCTTCCAAAATTCCGACGGTATTTACTTGTTTGCCCCATTAGATGATATTTATTTATTTAGGTGTAGGGCTCCTTTTCCTGACTTATAACGGCTGGGGTAACTTCACAATGACAGCGGACTCTGGATGCATCAAGGACAGGGGGGCTTTTAATGACTTGCATCAAATGGTTTTGAAGGAGTTGGCCTTTGTTTTGGATGAGGTTGTCAAGATGGGGAAGGGACAGAATGGGATTCATCCCGATTGTCTGCAGGAAATTAAAATTGTGTGAATTTTATGTACTGTTTTATTCATTTAAAAGGTTGCTTAAAATTGGACCGATTTTGCTTCAAAATTGTATGTTTTGAAAATTACTTGTAGATAGTATGAATTAAAATATAAGAGAAAAACATATTTTTTTAAAAATAGAATTAAAAAATATGCAAACTTAAAAATTAATAGTTATTTGTGACTGTGAGCTGCAATCTAAACTCAAATCATCGCGAAACCAATCCCCAAGATCTTATAGGCTAGTCGATATTGCACTCATGACCTTCATTTCTCATCAAAAAACTTGCTAAGTTTTGAAAATAAACATTATTTCTCATCGACATGCAAAATATGTTTTTTTTGCTATAAATTGGCAAATCCAGCATGCTGAACCATTTCAAAAATGCAAGGATATACTTCTATGGTAACGAACGAAGAGTGTCGAAGATTATAAAAGGGTTCCATCCAGGAATAAAACTTTACATTCAGATTCTAAAATTCTTCGACGATTAACACAAATTGAAGTTTTCCCAAATCCGAAAAGGTCAAAATGGACATCCATTTGCCCCCAACACAATCTACAAATACACCTTACCCTGTGTACAATCTAACACCTTCATCAGCCGAAAGAGCCGCATACGCCGTAAATAAGCTTATATTCCTTTTATGAAAATTTCTCATCATGCCACGGAGAATATGCCACCTCCATTTCTTAAAAATTAATCTCATTTTCAGGGTGTCTTAGAAGAAATTTGCAAGTATGTGACGTTCACGCAGCTAAAGCAAATGCGACAAGTCTGCTTCGCATGGTACACAATCCTAACCCCCCTCCCAAGAATGACCAACTGCACCGGAAGGTTCGGAAACGAATGGCTAAAAGAAGTCAGTGGAATGAACTACGACAACTGCATCCGATTCCAAAGCATCTCATTCCACAAGTTCCCATTCCACAAGCACACCACGTTCAAGTCCTACTGGGAATTCATCGGGGGCAACTCCATCACCAAGCTCACTCTCAAGTCTTCAAAGATGCCCTGTTCAGAGATGGTAACATTCCTCGAGAGCCTTCCCCACCTTCAAGAAATCTCGTTCATTTGGTGCAAATTTCATCAAGTCGAATACAATCACAGAGTGGCGACCCAGACATCGCACCGACTCAGCTACAGGACCTGTTGTACCCATACCCAAGGCTTGGTTGAGCTCAATCTGCCCCCAGAGGGACGAGTTCCACCGCGGATCCATTCTATCCGTTTGAGAGACCAGGACGTCTTCCCTCTATGTGTTCTTGACCTCTTGAAGGAACGGTCTCTAGGGATCCTGGAAACGTTCCAATTCTCGGACACTCGTTTCGTCTTAGCGCATCGACAACTTTTCGAACCCAAACGAGCGGAAATGGAGGCACGGTTTCTGGAAATGCTGCAAGCTAGTAGGGCGGTCATTAGCAAGTTCAAGTGGAAAAACGTATCCCGTGGGAATGATTTTCTTCAGACTTTAAGAGTACAGCGTGTCGTTTTGGAAAATGTTTTAAAAGTCTGTGTGGGGCCCTCGAAGACTTACGAGGTAGTAAGGGATATTAGTCTCATTTAATCGTTTGATTTTGATAAAAATCAAACTACCAATTCTTCTTGTAGGTTCCGCTTCGTCATTTCCAAGCATTGTGGCGACCCGCTTTCAACTTCTTGACTCATTGCGTTGGGCTCAATGTTCAGTCTGTTCACTTGGAAATACACCAATTCTTCAACCAAGCTGACTTACTCCAAGCTTTGGAAACGAAGACGCAAATCCGGCGCTTGAAAATTGATGTTTTCTTTACGAATCGACCAAACAATGTGAACCTGATTCCCTTGCTTGAAAACTTTCCGAACTTAGAGAGCCTCACAACTTTGGGTAGTGCTCTTTAGTATTTTTTTTTAATCTTTACCAGCGTTTGAAAAGGAAATTGAGCAAGTTTTTGTCTTCCAGACCGAAATAGAAGATTCGTGCCTGCCATAGTCAGCAACTACCTGTCCACCTTGCCCAATACACTTCGGAAGCTCCGCTTCTTTGGTAATGAAATCCCATTTGAAAACGTGACAAACTACATCACTTCTGATCCGGCTTCCCTGCTCAAAAGCCTTACGATCACTAGTGGCAGACTGTTTACAAATGCAGCGATGCAGCTGGTAATCAACTATCTCCCACAATTGGAAGAGCTGGGGGTACTTAATTCCCTGTTTCTCACAGATTCCGGACTAACAGGTCACAGGTCTCATTATTATGGGGGCGTATGCCAGCAAGGCTCTCTTACCTTTAAGGAATAATTTTATTACCAACAGGCCTCACTGAGAAAGACGTGGACACGATCGTCAAGTGCCAGTCCGGAATTATGTACAATTACCCAGTGGATGAGGCAAAATTGATTGGAAAGAGGATAAGCGATTTGAAATGTACTTTTTCACACTAAATCTCCCTTGAGAGAAAATATCTGAAAGGGTTGGGATAATTTTCGTAATCTTTTCCAGATCTCCGGAAACTAAGTCTGGCCAAGTGCAGAAAAATTTCAGACATCTCCGTCTATCTTGGCTTGAAGTTCTCAGATATTAAAGAGATTAACCTCAGTTGGTGCTTGAACGTGAGTAAACTGAAGTTTATAATTTAATTTTATTGGTTCGAAATGGATTTCATAGTTCCATTGCTTTGGGCTGAAGGTCACGGATGTGGGGATCCACTGGCTTGCCAAGAATAACCCTTCCCTTGAGCGAGTCGTGCTACAAAAGAACAAGAGGATCACTCACTATGGATTGAACCAGCTTGTCGTTGACTTTCCAAACATACTAAATATTGAAACCTCTCGGGTAAATTGTGATTTTTTTAAAATAAAGTTGTTGAATGATCAGATCCTCACCGAAATTACCATTCGAAAACACTCAAAATTCTCTTTCAGCTTTGCCGGAATAAAAAGATGGGAAAGCAGCTCAATTATGTGGAGAGCCCTCGCTTCATCCGTGTCGTTACTTATCCTGAATGGCAACATTACAAGTATTTGTATTTTAGTTGAGTCAGGTTGATGATGGTTAACTGGGAAGTGAAGATGGTACATTATTATATGGTAATAGAAACACGAAAGATGGATTGTAGTTAAGGCTATTCGAACAAGTGCTCGAGTCATTTTGAGAAAAAAGTACCAATAAAACCAATAAAAGAAAAGCCATATACCATTTCCCAATGATTACTATTCGTATTCTTTGACTGTTTCATTTACTCATTCATTTAATTAAGGACAGGGGCGGGGGAATTTTAATTGCTTTGCATAATTATGTGTCATGACTGTCATGATTGTCCGTATGAATTAGTCATTTCACTTTCCTATGGAATTCACGGTGGGGTGCAAAATAATTATGAATCAAAATTGTTCCCAGCTTGATTGATTGATTGATTTGTGTTTCTGTCACCTCTGTCGTCTGTATCTACCCCAAAAGATTGCAATGAATTTTATCGTGTAGTTATATAACATAACATCCGAAAAGCCACTCGGCCACCTAGTCCCCTCAATATCAAAATTCAAAATATTCATAATTCATACATCATCTCATAATTCATTCATTCATCAATAATTCATAGAGTCAGGTTGGAACAGTGGTCTAAGTCTCAATCTCAGATCATATAGACCTGGGTTCCTAACAGACAGTCGGTGAATTGAGTTTTTGTGAATTTGACGTCAGCGAAACTTGCTTAATTGCATATCTTCAAATATCTGATAGGCAAATAGTTTTTCTCAATTCCTGGGGGTGAGTGTAGCAGTCAGAGTTCTTCAGTAGCCACTGGTCCTCACC
>JAQFYM010003698.1:0-17708 GCA_034694785.1 Agrenia bidenticulata | reverse complement strand
GAACCCCCCATAATTTCAGATAATTTTTTCATGCCTAAATTCAAGGGGGGGTCTTTTTTTGTGCAGAGATTTTTTTCATTTTAAGAATAAAAAAAAATAAAAAAAAGAAAAACTTTGTAAAAAACAATTGTAAACTTTAAAACAGTGAAAAACAAGGACTTTGTAGCTTTACCTTTTTAAAAAAATACCGACTACCCCCTGGCTCAAAAATTCCTGGGTACGCCACTGTCGTAAACACTTTTCTAGTTTCATCCCCGATTTTAAGTAGTTGTTTAAATTCCTCGCATTATTCCTCATAAACGTCGACGCCTTTCTGTCAGTGACTATCATAAATTTGCAGCCTGCTTTTTAGCAATTGTATATCTGTGACTCAAAAAAAAAAAAACTCAACAGCTTACATTTGTATGTACATAATTATTTTTCACTCTCTGTTGTCAGAGGGTGTCCAATTAACCAGGTTTTCACTATCTTCGGTTTAACCGGTTCCATACTAAAAAAATCCGAGTAAACCGGTTACCCGGCATAGAAAATAATAATAAAAAACGGTATGGAGATTTGTCATCTAGGTCTGAAAAACAACATATATATGACAATTAATTTTTATGAATAAAAAAAATAAAATCTGTGTAATTTATTCAGTACAGATTTTTTTGTTTTCGCCTGTGTACAATAAATCAAGCTTACCTTTTACGCTCATAATGTTTAAACTAATTATACCATATACAAGCATTTCAAAATAGAAAAAAAAATACAACCTGTTTAAACTTTAACAGCCTCTTATAATGCACCAGCTTTGGCGTCAGTTTATTCTGAACTTATACTGTACACACAGAGTATAGAGATGCAATTTATCTGTGACTATTTATTTTATAAAATTCAGCGTTCTAGACGGGTTAAAAAATAATTGTAGAACAATAATAAAAACAATTATCATATATCTTTATAGAATTTAAATGTCTAACTAAAGCAACTAGAAAAACCATATATGTTTTTTTGTTGTATTGTCGTAACAAAAAAGCGTATGATCGAATATGAATTTAAAAAAAAAACATACCATACATGTATGAGTTCGCAGTAGTCTCAGCTTAAAATTGTTGTAAACCTCTAATTTTTTCCTAATATTGCTTTAAATGTAGTTTTACTATAATTAAAAAATAAAAAAGATAGTAATCAACTTTTATTGCTAATTTTGACAAAGAAAAAATATAAAAAAAAAAGATTAAAAACAATTTTACTAAACTGTTTTTTTTCGGTTTACCCGGTTTAAACCGGTTAACCGAGAGGGGATAAAAAGTAAAGGTACCCGGTTAACCGCCAAAACGGTTAATCGTTATTGGACACCCTGTTGTCAGTCTCACCTGTAAACGATTACTTGTAAGCTCTTTTTCGTTATCCTGTGTCTAACAACATCCGTATCCTTTTCGGCATTCATCTGTCGTCACTGTAGTCAAGTTTTCTCCGTCGTTAACGTAAAAAACGGTTGTGTTTAAGGCAACTGCTTAGTTGATAGGCAGGCGTACTCTTGTCTTCTTGTATATCGTCTGGCCTTATCTTATCTCGGCTGCTCTGCCGTTGGTGCCGCTTCCTTTCCAAAATTTGATACAAAATATTTTAAATAGCTACAAGCCTTACAAACTGCTGTTTCTGTTTTATATGTCCTTACCGTGCTTGCATATTTATTGCTTTCGTCCTTTTTTCGTCTATACTCATAGTACCGTTTCCTATAATATACCCCTAATATTTTTTTTAGTAAAAAACTTACTCTTTGTAAATCTTGGCACATGTAGTTTTGCTTTTGTTGTTTCTGTTGTTTAAATATATAACTCATCGTTCTATGGCCAACGCGTAGTACCTACGTTAAACTTTGCGCTGTTCGTCTTTCACCCTTTAGAATGTTGCAAAGCTTATAGAAAGACCAAATGCAATATATAAATATATGTACGCCAGCTAGGGGCTTACAAGCTGTCTTGCATTTATCTACGCTCTTACTGGTACATCCTTGTATCCGTTTTGTAAAACAGTTTTAAAAATATAAATGCCCTACTCAATGTGTCAACCGTGTCATCGTTCCCTAAAATTGAGTAAACATCTGTTTCCGTATTTGAGTTGGACAGTCTGCTACCAATAATATTTTCTTAACCTGTTTTATTTTTGCCAGCTGTTCTATTGGTGATGCAATCTGCATCTTTATTAGGTGTAAAACACGTTTACCATATCTTTGAAATGTTCATGTTTACGTGCTTTCTAAATATTTTGAATCAATATGAAGTAAAGATCAAAATCTTAGGAGTTTTCTCTGTCAATATCGGCTAAATTCTTTCCCTCCCCCAAAAATATTCCAAAATCCCCGCAAATTTTAAAAAAACCCCTAAAAATCAAAAAATCCCCGAAAATGTCAAAATAATGCCAAATATTCCCCATATTTCAACATTTTAAAAACATTATTATTTACCCCTATATAATGTCCTCCAATAGTTGCAATGACCAAAGTGGAAACAAGAAAGAGAGTAATAGACAAGAAGTAAAAGACAAAATGAGAACTCAAGATAAAAAGCAGCTTTGAAATACAAACGAAGAACATGTGGGTAAGAACACTGACACAGCCAATAAAAATAAGGTTAACTTGAACTATACACCTTACCAAAATAATAATTGGTACCATCTACAGCCCAGAACACACTGAGCAACAGGTTTTTCAACAATTACAACCTTCCATTATCTACAATAATCATCCATCTAATATACGCTCAAATGATTACATAGTATAGCATCAACCAATTTATTCTCCAATTATTATATACCATATATAAACTACCAAAATACAATTCAGCCTCTATTTGAACCCCCTGCATCATTTGAGTATAACAATGAAAATATTAAAAAAAAAAAAAATAAGTACCATGATACATAATGTAATAAAATGTCACAATAGCCAACCACCTGCAGGCCATAAACATCAAAACAATGAAAGATTTGAAGAACATGCAGAAAAGAACATAAAACAAACGCATAATAACAATTGCAATAATTTGGAATTTATTGAAGTAATTGATACTATAGATTATATAAAAAAGTATCAGGGTTTTATATGGCATAAAAAAGGAGAGAACATAACTTCGAAATACACGACAATGCGTTTTGAATACTCAAATCGAAAGAAAAATCTATGCAATGCAGTAAAGGTAGTCCATAAATACAAGCAGATAAATACGAACAGATTTTTTTTTATACGGAAAAAATACCCATAGTTAATGTAAACCAAAAAGATAAGAGAAAAAATTAATACTTATGATAAAGTTATGACCATATTTGAAAGTGGAATAACAAAGCCATATTTTATTACAAATATTTTAAAACAAAAGGAATGTCATTGTCGATCAACCTGCCATCAGTAAAATATTGTATAAGGCGAAGCAAACCATACATTAAAATTATACAACGACTGATAGCATCATTGAAATATTGCAAGAGATGACAGAAGCGGATTTTAATTTTATTTATAAATACAATTGTCGAGATAGCGCCCCACGTGTAAAAATTAGCCACAAGGATCTTCTCAATAATACAGAGAATATAAAAAATATTCATATTGATGGAACATGCAACATTCATACTGCAAGATATATTATTGGTGTAATAGGCTACACTGATAATGAATGACACTTTTATCTATTAGCTCTTGCCATACTGCCAAATAAAAAATATGAGTTATATAGTTGGGTCTACAGTATGATTTCCAAAAACATTTTAGCCTTAAAGCAAATTTGAACACCTGAAGTTCTTATTGCAGACGTTTTAAAGGTCTTAACTTTGATGGCCAGCAAGTTTTCTAATATTTCCGTACGCGTGTTGTGTTGGTACTATATGTGTGTAAAGATACGAGCTGTCATCAAACGTCTAAGTAAGAAAAAAGAGCCGCAATATATAAGGATGTTAATTTTATACAATTATCTCTTTCATGCGAACAATTCAAAATTAGAATAGAGATATTTTCAGAAAAATATAAAGATTGTGTTGAATATAAAGAAATACATGATGTTTTGAAAAAAAGATATTTTGAAAAAAACAATACATGGTACGAGGGAAATATTATTTTGGTCCGAGCACTAATAATTCGTTGAAGTGCTTTAATAAACAATTAAAAAAGGATTTTGGTCTTTACTGTAAATCCAACATTTTAGAATTCATTAAAAAGGGAAACGCTATTATGCTAGATTTGTTCAAGAAAAATGCGAAAAAAACACCGCAATTGTCTCGTGTAAGTTATAAAAAGCCATGTCAGATTGATACTTCAAACCTTGAATATTGTGTGTTGTCAGAGTCAAAGAAAAGAGTAAAGTATATATTTTCTAAAAAAGCTAAAGCATTAACGTAGATTTATTTTCCGAAGTTGAAAAAACAATAATAGCAGAGAACTTATGCAATATAGAAGCTATGTAGAATATTAGTACTAAATTTTCTATTGTTTATGCGTCTAAAGAAATAACTTCCTTCTTGGATATATACTGTAGTTGTAAAACATTTTTAAAAGAAAAAGGATGTTGTCATGTGCTGAGTATTTTAAAGAAAGATAAATTGGATAGTTTAATTAAAAAAAAAGTTATTGCTGGGAAAAAGTTGCTCGGAAGACCAAAAAAACAAAAATAAATCCAAATATATTAAAGTTATTCTATTATATAGTTTCCAAAGTTATTTATTGTATTCATTCCTTGTTATTCGTTTGTTTGATCATTTAATTTATTAATAGTAACACATGATGATTATCTTCATTTTGTCATGTTATCAAGTTTGAGTTATCATAATTATTTTTCTTTTTTATATTGATATTTTATTCTTTTCATTATACACTTTTCTACACTTTTATTTCTATATTTTATATATGAACTTTAGAAACTATAGCATATGCACAGCATTAATCTAATCAAATGTGTTTCTTTATCTTCATCTTTGATTCGTGTCTTCATTTTTATTAGTTCGCACTTTTTTTAATTTCGTTTGCAAAAATATTTTACCCGCTTGTGTTGTTCTTTCCGGCCGGCTTCCCGTGTTAAAAATTCCTAAAAAGTTTCTGTTTCTGCTCATGTATTTCTAAGCTGCTTTTTCTCTTGAGTTCTCATTTTGTCTTTTACTTCTTGTCTATTACTCTCTTTCTTGTTGTCACTTGTTCATTGCAACTATTAGAGGACATTATATAGGGGTAAATAATAATGTTTTTAAAGTGTTGAAATATAGGGATATTTGCATTAATTGACAATTTCGGGGATTTTTTGATTTTTAGAGGATTAGAAAAAATTTTTAGGGATTTTGGAATATTTTTTGGGGGGGAAGTATTTAGCCGTCAATTTTATTAATGTTCTGTTGTAAGCTCATGGTTTTATAGGCTCAGAGCAGCTTAACCCATTTTCTGGTGTTGCACGTACAAACCACTCCGTTGCTTTACAACAATAAACATTAGATTCATGCTGTTTTCTTTCGCGTGTGATAATTGTTAATTTTCGTGTAGAATCGTGCTCTTGTGCGCAGTTACCTATGCGCATCTCTTATCTTGCATTATATAAACAATTTCTGTCGCCTCATAAGCTTTTTATTTTAAAATGGTTTTGCTACTTTAAAACGTCTACTTGTCACATGATTATATTGGCATCATCTACTAACTCATTTTTATTGTCCATTTATTACTATATTTACACATTTTCGTGACTCACTAGACTTTTTTACACTTATCGATATCTCGGATTAAATCTCTAGCTCTATCTGCGCCAAGCATACCTAAAATGTTATTTATTTTGTACATAAAACTCTAATACTTTGGTTTGTTTTTATCGTAAGCTTTTTTATACTATATCGCGTACACATTGCTCACCTGGTTTGTTTATTTGTAACTTCTCAAGGTCTTTCGTACAATGCTGCTTCAACACGAAGTTTGCACTAAGCAACAATTCTTGCGGAACATTTTGTAGCAATACTGTATGACTTTTGTGAACTGACACGTTAACTGGTATTTGCAGATTGTTAACGATTTCTCTTGACGTCACGCGCTTGTAATATGCGACTGTAGTTTTGGCTTTATCTGTCTTCATAATGGATAATCTATATAGCCATGACACGTCCTCTTGGTTAGCACGATAATAAAGCTGTGATCTTTATTTTTGCTGTGAGGATAACACTTCCTACATCTATGTATGCCACGATGATAGACAATTTTTTTTTGTCTCTTTTGAGGCCATATTTTACATATTTGCCCACTTCATTCTTTTGACCGTGGTGTATTCTTTCTGCAAATTCGTTTGCAGCAGTATAGTTTTGGGGTCTTCAGCACTCTATTAATATCAGTTGTACAGCGTTAAATCTTTTTTGTACGTCCTGATTAATGCTTTTTTGCTCTTTTTTATATTTCCCTCCTACTTCTTTCCGTTACAGCTTTATCATTTTCTTGCGAGCTTAAATATGTCAGTGCTGTAAGTGTCGTATTGATTTTGCCGTCTCTCTCGGTTTTTTAGGCTAATTGTCTTGTCTATCCATTTTTCTTGTGGTCCTTCCGGGCGTGTCAGCGCCAGGTGTTCACTGCGTTAACAATTTCTTTGTCCTATGCATCGTTACTCATGTCTTCGTTTCTTTGCAATCACTTTAATTGGCAATGCGTAATTACTATACACCTTTATGATCGTTTGCATAGCCATATCTTTCGTGAACTCTCGTTTCACTGTGCTGATTTCTGTGATGTTTTGTGTTAGATCTAGCACCAGCCTTTTTATTACGCGTTTACCAATCCTCATTATGTATTTCTCTCAGGTGGAATTAAGAGTTTAGCTTACCCTTATCGACAATGTTGACTAGTATCATCTTCAAAAATATTTTTTTTTTAATCATGACTCTCCCTAGTTTATGCATATCGTAAACTATAATTTTTAAAGGCTCAACTCGCTTCTATTTTTATTTGTTATGATTTTTTCAATCTTGCTTGTTATTTCAGCTTTTCTTGACCCAAATCTCTCTTTTAGTGCAGCGCAAATTTTTGCATATTTATATACTTATCGAATATTTAATCGCTTACCTGTATGTGTTTTACTGTAAATGCTCATTGCATATGAATATAGTTGTTGCTCAGTAGACCTCATGATTGTCCTGTCAATGTCTTTTCCTACTTAACCAATCTTTTTGACTTATCTGCAGTACACTGTACTTTTATTACGTCCCACTTGGTATTCTCAGCTTCTCTGCCAGTTCTTCTTTTAGCTTTTGATTTTTGCTAGACGAACCTAGTGAGGGCAGCCATTGTTGTTAATGTTTCAACCTCGTGCTCATCGTCCCTCGGTCATTCTTTCGTAGTTATTATCTTTCACAGTGTGCTTCGGAATGGTTATTCTCCCGACTTCCACACTGGCATGATTATATTTTGTATCTTGTCTTATGGCTAATTGTTGTTTGTTTATGTGTCGCATCATTGCCAATGGCGCGCGGACTCAGTGTTGCCACCTTGAGTTTGAACTGTCTGTTCTTTCCTCGTTGCGTTTTTGTTTTGCTCTTATGTAAATCCAGAGGGTATATTATGCAAACTAATAATAGATAAAAAACGCCTCGTCAAAAAACCATTAAAGAACAACTGTTACCAGAAACTTGCATCTGTTCCTAGCGTATGTGACAAGCGTTAAAGTCTTTATACTAGACAAGTTTTTTAACCGTGGAATTCAGTTACATTCCTAGCTACAGCTTTGACCATGGCTTTGCTCAGCTCCCATCTCAACATCTCTGTTCAAGGTCCCATATACAGAGCTTTGCAAAAAAAAACAATATACAACAAAAATAGCCATACAATATATGGCAATTATAGTGGAAGCCCTCTTAATATTTTTAACTTTTATAAACATACAAAAATGTTGTGCTTTAGGCTAAGATAGTACTGCACATAATTGCAACACTGCAAAAATATAAGGCAAATAAAAATTGCATTATAAAATACATTTTGCAAAAAAAAAAGAATCATGTTTATGCGGCCAGGCATAACCGCATAAAAAAAAATACTTTCCAGAAAATAATAGTTCAGTCTAAAAACTCTAATTATTTACCTTTTGGGCTTGAAAATATGGCAACCCCGTTTTTGCCATTATGGCAATAATGTTAATGAGTAAACAATACAGGCTCGATAATATGGCCATACAATATTGAAAATTTAATACCATATATAATCCAAAAACAAATCTAAATCTAAATCCAAATTACACAGTATTTTTTTTATTTCTTTATTTAATAATGTAAAAAAACACGCTAGTATTTTACTCGTGACTTTAAGACCCGGTTTTTACGAGTTATTTTTTCTTTTGCAAAAAAAAAGCAGTAGTCGCCATGTTTAAAAAGTTGAACTCGCGGCGCCAATATAAAGAAAAGACATTTTTTTAGTAAATTTAGTTATTCCGGATAAGAAAAAAATAATAACTTATAGAAAAGAACATAATACATCTTTTCGAAAACAAAAACCAAAGAGAAAATATTAATTTACATAAGTCACATTTTAGCGCTTTACAATTTTGACTATTTTTCATATATATAATTTTTTTTTAAAAAGCAAAAAAAATCGATTTTTTTGTTTTTGCTTTGTTATTTGTTGTGACATTTTAAGTTTTTTTTATGCGTTAACGAAAAATTCCGCTTTTATTTTCCTAAAAAAGTTACAGACTAGTTAATTAATTTTCATTGCTTTCTTCTAGACCGTTAGAATATAAATCCCTCAAAAATAGCGATCAATTGTAATTATTTTATGATTACTAGTATACATCACAAATATTAAAGCAAAAATTATACTTTCCCAGATGCGAATGATCAATATTCAACACAAGTTTCAAAAATTTGAGATACTTTTTTAGTTAATCAATAAAAAAATCTTAAATAGAAAAAAAAACTAAAAAAAGTAAAACTCTTAATTAATTAGAATTTTTTCTGTATTTTTTTTTCAAAAAAATACAAACAAAAAACACCAAAAAAAAAGGAAACTATAAAAACATGAAACGCTAATGAGTTTACTTGTTGATTTATCTTGTTGCCGAAAAAAAAACAAGTAGATGTGGAAATTTTTAGTACCTTAGAAAGTTTTTTCTGTGCTCGTTTATAATGGCAATTATTTTTTCATAGTGTAAATCTTGTTTTTATGTATTTTTTATATTCTTTTTAAGTACTTTACGACCCCTATTTACTACCCTTAAGTACTTTTTTCGATTTCTTTTCATGTGTACGTTCGAATCCTGTTATCGTCTAATTATTTTGTTTATATATTTATACTAATACGGTTTTCCTTTAATTTTAAATCCCCTAATTTATACAGTAGTATGAAGAAAAAGGTCTAAAAAAATAAATCAGAAAACATGTATACATAAATGAAAGAAACGTATCACAAGAATTTATACCTTTGATTTTTGCTTTTTCTTAATAGTGATGTAAGTGTTGAAATTTTTCCTAGAATTTCTACTTAGAAATAACGAAAAGTGGTTGAAAACTAAAATAAAGAAAAACCAGTTTGCTTTACTAGAAAAACTATTTTTTTTGACGTATGGTGATACATCACACCGGTTTTTGTGCGCGATTGTCTACAGTAGATTGTTAAACTATCGCTGATTTTCAGAAAAATCACATTTTAAAAATAAAAGAGGTCTTATAAATCATATACATGCAAAATCTAGAAAAATAAAAAAATGTATTTTTTAAAAATATATTATATGATAAATGCAAAAATCAGAGTTTTTTAATTGCAGAAAAAATAAAAAAAATACATTTTTTTAGCAAAGAAGGCAATAAAATTACAAAATAAATCAAACTATGTGTGTGTTTTAGCGGTTTTGGTCCTAAATCAATTTTTGGATATAAATCATGTTTTTTTTTTAAAACTCGATTACAATTCTAGTGCTAATTCAAACATTATATCTTAACATAATGGTACATAAGAAATGTCATTAAAAAATTTCTGAACAAGATACTACTGTAAAAATGACGCGGAATGTTATAATAGGTATTTTATACATGATAAAACCAACAAAAAAGGGTTTCTTGGCTAATTTTCAAGACATAATCATGTTATTTTTTTTTTGGAATATTCAAAAAGTAATTATATGTCAACGCGTTATTTGAAAAAAAGTTGTATGATATATCTCAAGATAAATTTTTGTGTGATAAAATGTCTGAGGATATATTTTTCCATGCTAAGGTAGCCCTTGACCTAATGTTTCAACAAAAAACTTTTTATGAATTGTGTTGTATAAAACAAATTTAATAAAAAACTTACTGCAAAAAAATTGTATACAATCTTACTTAAAAAACGCTACTTCATAGCAAAAAAGGTTTTTTTAGAAGACTTATAAAATCGAAATATTTACAAAACAAAAATTAAAAAAACATTTATAGAAAATTTATAAAATAAATGACCCTTACAAAAATTTCTTATAAAATATTTCTTAGCGTAAATGCAACAATTTTATTTAAAAAATGCATGTTATGCTTTAACCAAAAAAATATGTAGTTTAAAGGTAAATTATGCATACGCCTATTTTGAAGATGTCTTTTTTTTCCTTGGTTTGAAATAAAAAGCGTTTTATGCAACAACGTGTAAAATTTGCGTATATATAAAATGTAAATACATTTTTCGGCGTAATAACACTTTAAAATTTTTTTATGTATAGTTGAAACTTATTTGCTGCTTTTAAAAGATAAATAGGCTTTATAAAACAACAAACGAAATTTTTTGCTATTTGTATGTATATAAAACGGTTTGACAGTAAAAATCTATATGTTTTTTTTAGTAGAATATGTTTGCGTTTTTCATTATCGGTAAAACATTTTTTAAGCAAATTTCAGATACAAGCTACTTAATTATGCAAATCAAATAAAACACTCTTTTTTCTTTTATGATGATACAGGTCGATTGAATATTCTTATTGAGCTTTTGTGCTTTTAAATTGATCCTAATTAAATATTTGTCACGCGTATCATAAAAAGCATAAACAAATGCAAAGCAAATATGCGTGCACGTATCATAAAATTTTCTTTTTTTTATATCTAGTTCACACGTAAATTTGATCTTACTGTTAAGAAGAAGCCGATATTTATTTAAAATTAGATTTGCGAAAAAATTACATTATAACGTAGATTGAGTTTTGCGTTTTGTTTAATTTTTTTGCTATCTTTTTTTTACACAAAAAAGTATTAGTAGTCATTTTTAACGTAATATTTAGTCTTTTTTAGTCGTTAGTATTTGTTAAAAAATATTACTGACTTTTACAGAAATGCATGTGTTTTCGCCGGTAAAATATAATCCTTTAAAATAGGCCATATTTGTCTAATGGCGCAGTATGCTGCGCTCAATTGTACTATGGTACAATTTTTGTACATAAATGGCTTAAAAAATATTGTTATTGTGCACCACAAGTATCAAGTCGGCTGAAATTTAAATTTGTATTTTGTGTGTTTTTGTGATTATGGTTTTGTTTTTAATTATCTTTCTACGCCTGACTATGACACACTGACTTCACATTAAGTATTTTATACCTAAAAGATAAATATTTATGACTCCCTTGGGGTCGCATACTTTTTTTTTGTAGACAAAAATAAAAAATCAAAATTTATTTTGCCCTTGTTTATAAAATGCTCCCTTTTTAGTAAGCATAAATGTGTTAGTTAGACTTTGTTTTTTCTGGTCTAAACTATTGTCAAAAGACTGAAAAATTATCATGTCAAGATGTTAAGTATTTAAAGTCGTATTTAAATGAGATTTTGATACGCAACATAAATATATACAATTATATACCAACACTTTTTTTTTATATAATTTGCTGATTTTTTTTTATAATGCAATAAAATGAATAAACTTTTTTTAAACTAAGAAAATTTAACAAGCAGGTTTAGACCTGCTTGACAAACTCATTTGATATATATAAACAATAGTTATCTGTCTTCCATTTACCAGAAATCGCTAATACCTTAAACAAAAAAATCAAGTTTTGTGTTTTTATGAACGTAGTTGAAAAAAACTTTTGTAAAAGATGTGTGTTTTTGGAAGAAAAAAAAAGCTTCGGTTACATTTATTTGTTTTTTAAAAGTACAAAATCAGCGAAATGGGCTACTAATTGTGAGTTATTATTAACACAAAATTAGTAAAAAAGAGTGAACAATCTTTGTGTTTTTTTAAACACCAATTAAGTGAAAGATTAAACTGTAGCACATATGTTTAAGAAAAAATTGTAATTTTATGTACTATGCGATAGCACAGAATTTTTTTACAAGGAACATAAAAAATAATTTGATTTGAAAATCTTCAAGATCGTTTCAAAATTAAAAATCATAGGCATTATTCAAGCTGAGCCACTCGGTTTAAATATACTGTTCTCCCATGTACTCATTGGCGTATAATGTGGGATATACAAAAATATATATCGCTGAAATATGCAAGATTTACTGACTGCATTAATTTATAAATGACACATGACGTATGTACAATATCAGTTAAATTTATTATTTTCTTCTATAACTAGATATTTTTAATTTTCTCGTATTTTGGGTTTACAGTGAAAAGAGAACTAAGGAAAAAATACAAAAACCGGTAACAATACAAAGATAATATAAATTTAAAGCAAAAACATAAAATAATTCGCAAAGCAAAGTATAACTTTTTATAATATCGACGCGGGTAGATACTTTTACTTTATTTTCCGCATGCTTACGCCGTGAAGTCCGAGCAAAATGAACGATAAAAAAGCAAAAATAATTTACGGCATATTACGAACTTGTATTTGAAATATATAAAAAACTACATTATGCAAATAATTACAAATAAATCTGGTTTTCAGTAAGCCTTATTTTTTTTTTTTGTAAATTGTGCTTTTCTGACCAATAATTGTGACTTTTGCATTTTGAAGACAGCACGTGCAAATTATTATAAGTCTGAGTAATTAAATTGTATTATACTACATTTTTTTTCGCCTTAGTGTTTAATGACTGTCTATATTACATGCTTTGAGCAACTCAAAATGAGGTTGGTTGTACTGGAACAGTCTATCGGCATTGTATATTTTGACGTATTCTTTAATTTAATACTTCGTGAATAAAAGGTAAAACTAATATTTTATGTAGCAACGCAATTAAGATTTATTATAGCTTTTGCCGTAGAAAATATAATTTTGTTTTTGTTTCTTAAGTTTATGAAAAAAGAAATTATAATTCTATTAATACTGAAAAAATGTTTCTTTAAGTAGTATAATTTTGAAAAAAATTTCACATTGCTACTTTACTTACTTTAGTTTTTTGGGTTAGCAGATTTATTTATGCAAAACCAAGTTATATTTTTCTTCGGGTTCTTACAAGGTTAAAATTGTCTGGTAGTAACCAAATATTGATTTTATATTTTTTTAGTATTGTTAGAAATCAATGTACAAAACAGAGGGATTATGTATAATCTATGTACTTTTTTTTTAAGTCAAAGAACGGTTGAAATATATTTTTTTTGTAAAAATATAAACCAAAGAATGTCATAAAAAAGGTCCAATTTTGTGAGGAAACAATAACCACTTTTTTTTTAACTTTTCTACAAATGAGCTACAAAGTTTTACAAAAAACCCCAACCCCAACCTGGCTTTAAAGCTCCCCAATTTGTGTAAATAGCATGGAACAAATGCAAAACATATAAATTAAAATACATCATCGACTGGAAATCATTAATAATATTATCCGCACATCAACATAGTATCAATAATAAAAAAAGTAATGTACTTGTTAAATTACTAACTGCGTATATGGTTTCCCAAGTTAAAGTATTCTTCAAGCACGTATGTTTTTTATCAACAAAAATACAAGCAATAATTAAAAAGATCCATTTTGAGCTGTTAAATCGTTTTATCATACAAACGAATGCAAAAATAGTTAATCACGACAGAAATACATGTTTTGTAGATAATGGCTTGGTCTTTGTCAAATAGTAGAAATAAAATAAGTTAACTGTGCCAAATTATTGAAATGTACTTGTTAATTAATGCGAAAAAATATAACGCAACCGGACATCTGCTGCTATTACACGCATACTGTTTTGCGTATTTTATCATTTTGTTAAACACAGAAAAAAACTTTTTTAAAAACATACAATATATAAACATGCATAAGAATTTAGTTTTGATTTTACTTTTCTTTAGTAAATTTGTTTAGTTAAGTCAAGCCTGCTTTTTTTTAACTAAGTTAATTTTAACACTAGAAAAAAACTAAAATATCTGGTTCGTATCTGATGCCTCGCAAAAATTAGTTTGGTTTTGTTTGCAAAAAATCTGGCAACCCTTTGAGTTTTCATGTTTTATCATCTTTGTACTGAAATTAGGATAGATACAAGAAGTTTAATTGTGAAGGTTTCTGGTTTTTGTTTATGATAAATAGATTCGAAAAATGTTGTGTCAAATATCAATAAATATGCTTAGCAAAAACTGCAACAGTATTCATTAAAAGCAACATTAAGAATGTACTGTATATTTGAAAAAAAGATATTGATTGTGCACGTTTTTTTAAGACAACCTCTAAGCAAAATACGTAAATAGTACAAATATATTAGAAAAACCAAAGATGTAGTAAATAAACTCATACCAACATAAGAAATGATTTTTGTTTTATAACTACCTGGTAACTATTCGTCAGACGCAGCAAGATTATAATGTTCGAAAATAGCGGTTCTTGTTATTTTATTCATTTATTTGTGCGGTTTTTTTGTACTTATTGTGCTTTTTTTTCAGCGGAAAATATCTACCCATGCTTCGTATGTAATTCAAAAAACAAACATCCCACATTTTACATACAATAGCTAATATGTACAAAATATGATGTACGCATATATAACAAGAGTTGGTACAAGTTTAAAAATAAAAGGTTGGTAAAAAAACAAATAAAAAAAGTATGAATCCATACATAAACTATTTATTATAAAACCCTTTCATCTTATATTTTTTTCTTTACACTTTTAGATATTAAAGAAAGAGAAACTACACAAGTAAAGTCGTTATCATTTATAAAAGGCAAACAAAATTATTTTTTCAGCAGTAGGCATCTTTTTTTTCTACACAATTAATAGTATTTTAAAAAATCGCAAATATACTTCTATTAAAGGTATTTATTATAAAATTGCAGGTGTCGTAAAAATTAAACACGTATATTACAAAATATGTTTTTTTAAACATTTAACTTTGCGCAAATTTATATAAGATGCAATTTACAAATAGAAAAAGAATACATCTTACAACTCATTGCGATTGTTCACGTTTTTTTGGCCGTCTATGTAGATTACAAATATTAATATGGATACCATGTATTAAAAAGAATACAAGTGATTTAACTAGTAATTAATTCGTCCGCAGAATAACTTGTTTCAAAGCATAAGTCAAATATATTTTTGTTTTTAAAAAAATCCATTAATCTGCGTAAAAGACGTTTTTTTGCTCCATCAGATTAGGTAAATCATTTTAAAATTGAGTATTCCAACTTTCAAACAAGAGGACTGCAATTGGATTATAAGATCGCAACTGGATCGACTTGACCGACAAATTTCCGGTCCAGTCTACTATTTTTATCACATTTTAATTTACGGTTCTTATATAAAATATTTATTCTTTTTTTTTAATTTGAAATATTTGAAATTAAATATAAAGAATGTTTGCTTTTTAATTGTTTTAAGTATGATTTTTTTATTATTTTTTTAGATTGTGACGCCAACACTGTTTGTAGTATAGCTTAGCGTTCCACATTTGTGTACATGGATATATTAAGCAACTCAGTATTACCATTGTGTTAAGTATTTTCAACTCACGTTTTATACTATAAAAACAACATAAAACTACCTAATCTTTTGCTACGTTTCTTTTGGCAGAAATTTTTTTAAACTTACAGTCAAATTATTTTTTAACCTAAAAATAATAGTAACAAAATTCTTTTATGTTATAGTTGGTTTTATGCATAACTTTTCAATTTTGGTTTCTTTATTTTTTGTGTATACGTATATATATCCTTTTTAACTTAAAAAGGATCTTTTCAACCCAAAAAGGACACTTTCCGCCCTAAACTAAACGTTTTATAAAACCAAAAAAGACATTTTTTAAAAAAACGGCCGGTTTTCAAGCCAATTGGATTTGTATACGAACCAAATAGGAGACGTTTGTAAATCGAGTAGATCATTTTCAAAACCTAATTAGTCATTTTATAAACCGATACGGACGTACCCCAGACTGACCAACCCCTTTTTACAAACCGAGTTTGACGTTTTCCAAACCAAGATGGACTTTTCAAGTCACAAAAGACGCTTCTCAAATCAAACAGGAGATTTCCAAACTAAATCTGACGCTGTTCAATTCGAATAGGACATTACAAACTAGTATGGGAAGAAAAATACTCCTCGTTATTTTAACAAGTTTTTTGCGTCGATTTTCCTTCCATTTTGTTTATTCATTATTTAATACTGCTGTTTTTTAACCCATGCTAATCCCGTAATACATGAAGCCTTTGAAATTGGCGATACACCTATTTTGGTGACTTATGTAAATACCGACGCGCCGGTGCTAGTTAAATTTCCACAACAAGACGCAACTGATGACCAAGCACTATCTGTGCTTCGTTCGCCTAACAGAAAATTTTATAATCTCGCAAGAAAATACTTTTTGAACTTGTTACGAGAAACGAATTTACGATCCAAATATGCAGCAAAAAAAGCACGAATTATCTATAAAACTGCCCAATTTGTTACTGCAGTACATGCCGCGTCTGGCGAAGTCTAAGGCAATAGACACAAAAGAGCGCGTGGAAAGGTTCTTACAGTACCGAATTTAGCAAAAATAGAACAAGCTGTAAAAAACAATCCCGAAGCAAAATAGAAACAAATAAGGAAGAAGCTGGAAAACTACGACAGGTTTCTATTTAAATCAAGCGTTTGTAACGGGCCGTAACTGTTGATAATGACGTTTAAAAGCCCACGTCGTTAATTGGAAAGAGTAAACGAGCTAACCAAAATATAGGTATGAAAGCAGTTTGCCATCGTTTACACTAACACGGCATGAAGAGAAATGGCAATTATATTATTAGGCGCGAATATATACATTAAACATGCATCTTACAAGGTCGCAAGCCAGATCAATACGCGGAACGAAAGGCAACATTGGCGTTTCTCTTTTGTAAGATGACGTAATGTGTCTTAAATATCGGAAATACATTAGCAGCGTAACCTTTATAGTAAAGACAATGATGATGGGAACGTAAATGCTATAAGTTTAACCTTTTTATATAGAAGTTACACACTGTGCTTAAACAACGGACTGACCTAAAGAATACAATGGTTTTAATAGGTAATGCAGAAAAATTTACAAGCGGGATATAGTGAAAAACTCTACTGGCCTAAACAAGTTAGTATTAAAAGGTCCAAAGCCCTAGTTGTAAACATGCGCGACCCCGTTGTTTATGTTTTCTCAAAAGACGAAAAATCTATCTGTCGTACTCTTTGTGAAGGTCGCTCACGACGAGAAGCCAACGTTTGGCAATGACCACAAAAAAATATTATTTTATGGAAATAAGAGACGCTAACTATACAAGATTACTGTAGGTACTTTGATCACGTAGCAAGAAATCTAACATTACCGGCTAAAGATACAAGAACAATTTATCAATAAACTTATTAGCTATTTTTTCTTTTTTCGGAAAATAGTCTTAAGCAAATC